>OMLB01045098.1:0-11348 GCA_900302555.1 Myripristis jacobus | reverse complement strand
ACAGTCACACCACTTGATCTGGAGCTTTAACTACATAATGACCTGTTGAGCCTCAGATGTTGGGCTGAAAACAGTGCACACTGCACACAAGTCACACAGGAGCTGTCTCTTTCTTTCATCAGTTACTTGGTTGTTACTTTATATGTTGGCCTGATTGTCTGATTTGAATCGGGGAGATGGTGGAATTCATATGTGGATTTGAGACTAAAGTTTTCCGATTAGTAGGGCCTCTAAAAATTAAAAAATAAAAATATTGCTACCTTTAGTATTTAATTAGCATTGTTAGGTGGTAGGTATATCCTTCATTTGCCTCAGCTGGTGGGAAGTTAGAAGAGTTAAATCAGCCCTATATATCACATCTCTATAGTGAATGACCACGTGAAGTTTAACAGCCAAGACTCAGTGCACATGCACACCAACATCCCATCAGTATTTGGGATACTTGCATATCCCATCTTTGCAATGGGACATGAACACACCTTGTCCTGCTCAGCTCATTTACCCGAAAAAGGTACCGGTTTTATTGGAGAGCTCTGATGATATCCAGCATATAGAACCATGTAAACATCGTATTTTTTTCCCCAAATATGTCATGCAAGCTCTATTTTCTGTTACAGGTCAAATTTGGCCAAATCATCTAATCATGGGTGGCTTGGATAGCGGATGATATTGTTCTTTCAGATAGTGATGGATAGGCTTCAGTGGGGTAACTCGCAAAGGAGGAGGAGGAAATAGAGAGGCAACCAGAGAAGTCACATCAAGTGAGGGACACAGGGATTATGCCAAAAGTGGAAAATGAAAGATACATTTATTTATTTATTTAGTCTTTATTTCATTCATTTATAAAAGAAAAGAACAATTTAATATGAAAACAAACGTTCCCAGATCTTGAATGAAAGGGAGCAGAAAGAAGAATAATCTTATTTAATCTGCCCCTTTATCCCAAGAAATCCATTTACAAAAAACATAATTTAAAAAACAACAACAAAATAAACTAGAAATAAAATAAAATATCTGATAGATGTAAACAGCTTATGCCAATAGACTCTTAATTTGGATATGAGCCAGTGTCCATGGTGCTGTGTGCATGTAAACAGTCAATGTATTCTTGTAGTCCACAAATGATATTCATAACATATGATAGATCATTGTTGCTCAGTGAGAGTTGTGTGGTTTTGAACTTTTGTAACAAGACCACATGCACACAAACACATACAAACACACATCCCCGTGGATAGCAAAATATAGCATGACATATACCAATGTACCAAAAACATATGTTGTCCCCTTCACACATACACAAAAGGAGACCTGTTGTGGAGCAGCGGATGTCTGAGGTCTATCGTCATCATTTTCTGTGTACTCTGTGTTCTCAGTGGTTCTGCTGCTATTCTTAAGTGGATGTCACCCTTTTGCGTGCCAGTGTGTGTGTCTGCAGTGGGGTTTTTAAGGTTCTGGTTGCTCTGTATAAATCCGCATTCTGTGACAGATGCCTGGTGTGCAATGTCAAAAGTCCGCCTTTCCTTGAAGGCTCTTCAGGCTCAATCTAGAGCCTGACCCCAGATCATCCACAGAGCACCTGACACGTCAGCCCCTCACCACCATCACAGCGCCCACTCATTCACCGGGTCCAGACGTGACAGACAGGGAGCTGGGCAGAAATGTACACAGTCGGTCTATTAGTGCTAAAACAGAAAGAGATGGGTGGGGATGACAAACACGGTTTCATGTTATTCCCGTCATTTGGAATAGCAATCAGAGTTGATCTAATTAAGCCGGTCTGTATAATTGAGGCCTCTGAGGAGATGCTGACAGGGTCCAGATACTCACTCACTCTCTCTCTCTCTCTCTCTCTCTGCAAACTGCTCACCAGAAACCCAGGGAATTCTGGGATACAGAGGAGTCATGGCAGCGACATTGGCTTGAGGATGTAAACCAGGCGTCATCTGCTTGTGTGTCCTGATGCTGAACGAATGCTTATAGGAAACAATCATGCACATATCGGAGCTCTGTGCACGCTCGTTTAAAAACAGTCGTGCGTTTGTCATTGTCCAGGTCTGCGCGTGTTTGTTTAGGCTTAACCAATTTGGCATATGATGAATGTGGATTGCATTTCTCATCCAGGCACTATGTTTCCAGGAAGTCAGGCTCATACAGCGTGCTTACAGTGAGCTCTCACTTCTGATGATCTCTTATAGGAAGTCTCACAACACGCCTGCCTGTTCATTCTTAAGGCGATGATTTAAAGGTACAAAATGTGATAATTTACTCGCTCAAATGAAGCACAGCACAGACGATAACACGGGAACGGTGGTTCACAAATGTTGGTGATCGATACCAGTCAGAGATTGTGTGCCTTTGATATGAATGTGAAATCAATACAAATCCTTGAAAACGCTTGAATTTTAATGTTTGAAAAGCGCTTGGATTTTGAATAAACTGCTTCACACTGCTCAAACTTGCAACTGGATCACAGTAAATGGCTGGAGGGGTGACACATTTTGAAAGCTGAAACTTTGTTGTGTTTTCCTTTCAATTTCACCTCTGTAGAATGCTGCCAGTAAACATAATTTTGGTTGTTTATCGCACAATAACATCTGATTTAATGTGATGAAGAAGTAATACAATTATTTTGAGCACCTGTAAACCGATATAAGATGCTGGAAAACCTTGAAAATGCACCTTGAAATTGCTTGAAAAACGCTTGAATTTGATTTAAGAAAAGGTGTAGGAACCCTGAAATTTGCACATATCCTAATACATGACTTGATAGTCCAAACCTGTGCTTTATCAAAATGGCATGTGCAATTTACGAGTAATATTTGAATAGGTCCGAGATTTTTGTGGCTATTCATGGTTAGTGGTTGATTCTATCTCTGGGGTGGGGATGCACCAAATGTGTTTCCAGTTTGACTTGCTTGGATGAAATGTGCATTATTATTATCTGCACATCAGTTTTGTTTTGTTTTTTCACTATGGATAGATTTCACCCGAGGTAACAGTGGAAGTTCAAAACTCTTCCATAAATTTAGAATACACAGATCTGGAGTGGAGGTTACTTGGCTCCGAGTTTAGGTTTAGTTCTCCGTCCAAACTGATTTGAAACTAAACTCAGAGTAAACATGACACATTCCATCCACTTTACTGCAAAATGGATTGAGTTTTGATGAAAACCGCAGAGCATTTCAAAGCAGAGCACAGCTATATATTTCAGCCCAACTCATCTCCTGTCATCTCTTCTAAGGATCTATCATATCTGGCATCCGTCTATTTTGATTTGGTTGGAAACCTCTATTTGTAGCCTCTGGGTGTTTTGCTGGCAGTACAAGTGCATAAATATTAAACTACACTTTTATTTTGGTTCAGAGGATCCAACCCACTTGAGTTCAAAAGTGCACTCTAATGTTCAGCACCTTCGTAATAGACCGAATCCAATTTCACCATTTCACCCATGGTAAAGGCTTGATATGTATGTGTGTGTGTGTGTGTGGGAGGGTGGGGGGTTCGCGTGTGTGTGGTTGCACGTGCATGCAATTGCGACCTCCATAGCAAAAGTGTTTGTGGTGGTTTGAGTTATGTAAAGATTTTTGTTTTGTTCCTTTTCCAGGATAAGTAATTTAAGTCGGTGCATGCTGGCAGACTGGAAGCCCTACATTTTAGAGATATTGAACGATGAAAAATTCTGGGTTTTGAAATATAATTCTTATCATCGGTACTAAAGCTGATCACTATTACCCTGTCAAACTCACCATGAATTTGCTGAACCCCTCACTATAATTAGATTTCCCATTAGAAAGAAAGGGTTTCTGAGCAAAACAATAACAAAAAGGCTATTAAAATATGTACAGAGTATTACAGCAGCAAAGTGAGATTCTATTAAGAGCCAAGCTGAGGGTCTGTGCAGAGGAACATATGTTGGTAATTTTAAAGTGAAGATAGTGTTATGGGCTGAAGTGCATGTTAAGTGGCACTGACACATCGTCTTTTTAATAGATTGTTGTAGGAAGCTGCGTATTGAAGCAGTTTGTCTTTGTTCTATATCATTTATTCTTATTCTCTCTTTGATATTTGCTTTGTGTGCAATATTTCACTCCCTACCAATGCCGAGATAAGTCCAAAAGTTATTAAGTAACATTTATCTTGCATCCTCTTGCGTGATGTAGTGAGGATAGTTGCATTAGGGAATCCTTTATTTTCCACTGAATATGTAACTGCAGATGGAAAACGGCCCAAAGCGTGACTGACAGACGATATTGCAGATTCAGTCTCGGAGGTGGTTGGAGGACCGTGAACCTCTGTCAGTGCTCTGTCCCTGGGCAGGCTTCCCGAGAGTTCCCATGATGCCCTCTGGGCCAGGCGCTGTAGGACACTAGTGCCAGGCCTGCTCTGGTTTCACGGCTGTCAGATAAGATCAGTTTGTGTGTGGATTCCTGCCACTGAGCAGACCAGGTTAGCGCTGACCCAGAGAAGCAGCGATACTGAGGTTGGGCTTCAGGAGCCAACACTAGTCACGCAACGGCAGAGCAGGAAGTGAAAGGTCGAAGTTCACAATTCCTCCACCCTCTCATTTACTCCCTGCTCACAGTGACAGCCAGCGCTCTAACAAGACAAAACAAATAAGCCTGAACCTCTTTTGTCTGTGCATGGACTGTGTCTCTCCGTTACTCCTCAAGAGTAGTCAAATGTATCTGTGCTTTGTCTGTGATAGTAATTTTCATTTTACTGTAGAATATATACTATACATAGAATCAGATTTTATTGACAAGATTTTATTGACAAGATTTTATTGACAAGAAGAAAGATTTAATTGAGCTGATTTAACCAGAGGTTGCAGTAACTATTTACATGTGTTCGTGTTATTGTAATTGAGTAGTTTTTTGCGTACTTGTACTTTTTGAGTATTTTTTTTAAGCCAGAAATTTTACTTTTACTTAAGTGCATTTTTGCTCAAGTATTGAACTTCACTACCTTTTAAATCACATCCATCACAGAGAACAAATGATCAATGACAGAATGTGGAACCTTTCACAATAAAAGCTTGGTCAGCAAGGATGACAGGAGGAACCTGGTTCTACTTTGTTGGTTCTACTTTTTTTCAGTCCCAAATTTCACAATAAAAGCTGCATGATGAAAAACTGCAGATGGACGATAGAAGAGAGGACCATTTAGACTCAAGTGGCAAAAACTTTTTCTCTCATCCTTTTACAACCGTATGGAAAAGATCACAGCTAACACAGTTACTGTTTTGGAAAAGGAACTACTTTTTAATTTGACTTTAGTAGATTTTTACAGCTGTGTTTTTACCTCTACTGGAGTAAAATATCAGCAAAGAGACATTACTTCTACTTGAGTAGCATTTTGTAGTACTCTTTCCACCACTGGATTTAAGTGTGAACATTTTGGATTCTATGCTGAAGGGTTTTAGAGACGATGGGCAATTCATTAAAGAGTGTACGTGCGATCTCTGACAACAGTGACTTTTTGCACTGGGAACATGTTGAAACACTGTGTGCTGTTTCACACAAAAAGAGTCCTCAGTGGTTGAGAAGACAATCACTCATGCATCATCAGTCACTTTTACAGCCAGCGGAGGGTGTTTACTGTGTGCTTTCATGGAGTAAGCAAGAGTCAAAGGCGGATCGCATTTTGTCTTTCTCATTGCAATGCGCTGTAATTCAAAAACCCATTTCTACCGGATGCACTGGATAACCTGTGACTTCCATTAACCTCAAACTACACTGTCAGATCAGTTTTGATTCATGTGGACCATTACATGGACAAAACATCACAGTGTGCTTTACACAGCTAAAATACAAACGGAAAACAAAGATATAAACAAATAAATATATAACAAAATAATAATATGATAAAAATAAGGAAAAAAATCATCAAACATACATAGAGAAGCAAATCATCCACTTACACACTCTAACAGACATCAAGGAGGTCATATATAAAAAAACGTCATATAAACTAATTGTAGGCTAAATTCAGCTCAATAATCAGGTAATTGGATAGGGTCATATATATATTTGACACAGATCTAGTCTATATCCTGCTTCTTAATTTTCCGGCCGATTACACACTAAGACTGAATTGTTTGTGATGAGAGTGAAAATATGCTAACTGCTGTTGAACAATATAATATGCAAAGCAGATGCTGTGGATGGAAACTGTATATCAGCACTCCATAAACAGCTGTCACATATATCAGTTCAAAAAGTCCCTGTGTTGACTGAATTCAAGGAACTCTGTTGGGGCTCAGTTACGAGGACCTCCAATGTTGCTAAACTTCCAATGCCAGCTGAAGACATACACAAATAAAAAAACGCTGAGAAGAATCAACCCAAACATGGAATGGAAATCCAGAACCTGTAGTTTTTAGTACAATTTATTTCAACTGCACTAAAAAAAATGTATTATAAAATCTAAGAGAGAGAGAGAGAGAGAGAGAGAGAGAGAATGTGGGGAAATAGCAAATAACCCCCATAGTTAATATGTATGTATGGTAATTATGGTGATGCCAGACTCTGATCCTGGAGTCATTCACCCGTTGGCACCCACTGCACAGAGATGGCTCATTATACAGCATTTACCTTGAACAGGAATGCGGATCTGAACCTATTTCAATTTGGATGAATAATTTAAACAGATTGGGATATTGACTGTTGTTTGTTTGCTGATGTCGGAGCCGTATTAAAAGTTTCCAGAAGATTCTTCAGAAATCATCGGACTGATTGTGGGAAGCAAACACTTTTTGGCAGATACAGGCGTACTCTTGCAGAGAGGACCACCTGTATATTTCTTGGTCAGTTTGAGTGTACAAAAAAAAAGAAAAAAGCTCTGGTGCAATTATGAACAGAGATTGTTAGGGATAGAGACAAATAGAGAGAGGCTTCTAGTGTTGCACTAAGATGGGTTATTCAAGACTCATACACTGAGAAAGATCAATTGACAGAGTGTGTGAGAATGTATTGGAAAGTGAGAGGCCATCTAACCGCATGGCCTGTCCCAGAGTGCACATGGATGGATGTTCACCCTGATGGATGTCTCTGGTAATTACCAGCAGGATTATCCTGCACATCTCCAGCTGGGTGCTATGTCAGCCTGTGACATGTTTGAATCTGCATACAAAACAGACAAACGCAGGGACCCCAGGCTTACAGAGCATTACGCCTGCAGCCTGTATTGTGCCCCTAGTTTCTAACACATAAGAGTTCATGTTATGAATTAGCAGCACTGCACCAAACCATCACCAAGGGCTTCACTGGTACATTGCAGTGAGAAAATGGTGCATTTGATTTTAAAACAGAGAGAAACCCCTGATCTTTGCATGATGGTGAAGACAATCCACCGGCTGTACTCTGCCTCTTTGTTTTTGTTGTGAATTACAAAGACAAAAACTTGTGTAATCAGAAAAGAGAGTGCAGGGACTTTTCGGGATAATGCCCATGCATGGTTGAGATAAAATAAGGGTGAGAGGAGTAAGGTCACGGATGAGATGATAGAAAAGATACACATTGTGAAAGGGAGAAGCTTGGGGGTTTAGCAGCTGAATTCCTTTGCCTGCCTGGGCTACACTAAGAGTGGTCTGGGGCTAAAGTGTCTGTGGGTCTCTTGTGGTTTTTCAGCCAATAAATCCTCTGCACATATTTAATCCAGTCAGATGTGCAGCAGAAGAGGAGCGCTGAAAGGGTGTACAGCCATTACTCAGCAGCCCACATCAGAGAGAGGAGCTGGAGATCCATACACCCGTGCACCCCCACCTCGCTAGCTGTATGCACACCCAGCATGGGAGAGAGACAGACACAGAGATCATAAAGGAGGTGCGAAGAGGTCTGCAACCCTGAAGGTCAGACGATACCAGTGATCCCACATGCTGTTGTGCACCCCATGAGTGTGAGAGATCCTAATTCTGACTCTCTGATCTCTCTGAACACGGTGCTGTGAATCCTCCATTATTCCACCACAAACTCAAACAAGAGAGGCAGAAAGTAACAGAGAAAGTGATAAAAACCAGTGACTGTGTATCACAAGTGTGACACGATTGTGTTCACTGTACAGTAGCCAGTCCTTATAAACACTGGCAGTGTTGATTTATTGACTTCCAGAGTTAAATTTGCACTTTATGTGGATTTAACGTACCGACTGCTTGGTGTGTTGATTTGATGGTATTTGTGTGACACAACCTGGCCGTGACAACTAGGTTTGTTTGAATGTAACCCAAAGGTCTGAGGAACCGTTTTTTATTACTAACCCCATTTCTGTCTTTTATTGCGCTACTTGTGCATCTGACCGCTTTCCTCCTCTTTCATCCCAGGAGATACGACTCTGTTAAAAGAAAGCGTGCCAAAACACGGGAAACATCACAAGCGGTGCGCAGCGACTGGTGTTTGAGGGTTGTTCAAGTTCAAAACTCAAAAGAAGGAAGCACTTCAAAACATAGTATCAGTCTTTAAACTCGACACACTCAGTTGATGCTACAGCGACATCAGATAGCTTTGGCTTTTGTCTCAAACTCTAAGAACAGGAAGGAACTTACAAAAAAAGCCAAAGCTGCCTGACTGGCAGTCACTTGTTATGGAAAAGAAAGTATTTTTATTGCTCTTTTTATGTGTATTGAAGATTTTATCTTTAAAAACGAATTTGGAAATTTAATTCATTTGTAAGTCACACAATTGTTTTATGTGTACTATGTGGAAAAATATATGTTTTAAATACTTGACATTCATTCTGAGGCATATGTGGGCATCAGGTTTTGCTGGTTAAACAGTGAAAATCAAACTTGTATTTAATTAGCTGCCCCCTGTTTACTAAACACACTCTCATAACACATCATGACATAAGTAATTCAAATCTGTATTTCCTCCCACTGCTCATTGTATGCCATTCAGTTTTAAACCCCATCAAATAATCTTTGGTGCATATACTTGTAAATATGAAGCCACAGTCCACAGCCACAGAGGAATAACGATGTGTTCTTGTGTTGTTCAGGCTATGATCTTGAAAGCTGCAAGCTCTCGACTGGCATTTTGGTATGTACAAATTCCTGTAGTGTCAAATTAAAGTGTGTATCCATACACCCTGCAAAAAATATAATGTAATAGTTTAGTTATGGTATGTGTAAGGCGATATGAGGCCACAGTGCAAACATTTTGTAACAGTTTCGTATTATTTTTTGCAAAACTCAACCTTACAAGTATGGGTCAAATAATTAAGATATTTCATGCCAGATGGACAAAAATTCATAAAAATAATTTATGTGAAAGAAGAGGCTGTGTTATTGTTTATGACTGCGAATACTTAGCTCTATAAATATTTGTGGATAAGAAATTAGTCGGTTGGATAAGGTCATATTGTTTCCAAAGTAATCATTGAGAGATGTCATTTCAGATTGGTAGTTAAGTGTTTCCTTCATATGTTTCACAGTAAATCAAAATATGGGTGCTGATTTGTTGTACCCACTGAATCCTGAATATGTCTGAGATGACGAAGACAACTCAATGTACCGTTTCAACAACAGCAGGATGTGCAGCTGCTTGGCCATCAGATGTGTTTCAGCATATTTCCCTTTGACAGTGTGAGAGGCCTCTCCAATATGAGGGAAATTTGCGCCATCTTCTGTCCGTTCTTTGCTGTTACCAGAAACGATGATGCTTTGTGAATGAGAAGTGAAATGTCTTCAAGAATCTAAAAACAAGTGCTGAGGCAAACCCTGGACTCATAACTGAGAATATTCACTGACATAATACCAAGGTGATTTTTTGTTGTTGTTGTTGTTGTTTTTTAAATTTCATTTAGTCCATATGTGTCTTCAAACACACCCATTTGTTCACCTCATCCTCTGCAAGATCCAGCTGTTCACACTTATGTTTCTTGATATTTACTTTTAATTCTTATGTAGGGTTTTCCTTAAATGAACTCTGCTCCCAGTCTCATCAGCAAGCCTCGTCTCCCAGGCTCAGAGTTCAGGTCATGGTGAGATTAGGGTAGGGTCTGCTACCAGAGAGCCCTCCTCTCATTTATTAAAGGTTTACATTCTGTTTATACTCTGAGAGCTCAGATGAAAACAACGGTCTCTCCTGGGAGGTTTGGCAGGTTTTAATTTGGGGGAGACATGTGTGAGACCTTCGCTCAGCAGCCTGACCACAGAAAGCTGTGATTTCGACGGCAGTCTTCAAAAACAGGCCGACTAACTGAGGCAGCTATAGAGACATTAAGCTTTCCGGTGTGTTTGTAATCATGTCATACAGTGTTCCCAGTGAAGAAAACTGAGATGGTTTGCAGAGTAGCGAGTTCAGTGCTTTTAATTCTACAGCATCTAGACTCACAGTACACTACAATATTTTGACTTTTCTACAGTTTTTCTTTTTTCCTGTTCAGTTCCTGGGGAGCATGACCGTGCCCCTCCCATATAGCTGACATTCTTTTACAAATCAAACTTGATTCTTTTGTTTGTCCGGCTCAGCTGATGACAGTGGATTTAATCGTTTTCTGAGACAACATATGGCAGCAAAAGCAAACTTGGGAGCCATTAAACCATTCAAAACTATGAGAAAATTGCACAGTGTCCCACTGAGGCAGAGCCTCTCCAGACTGCCACTTCCCCCAACTTAACATTTTCCTCCTCCGTCTAAAATTATTCTCATTCCTGGTTGCACGTATAACTTACATACCACTACTGTCCAGCAAAAACTTCCTATCTCCATACTATCCACTTTTCAGAGGCTAAGAAAAACCATCTTGCCTCTATAGCTTGGCAACTTTGCATTTTTCAGTTTATAGGATTAGTTTTGTGAAGGTTTTGTGGCCCCCAGGGTTGTGGAACTTTCTGGACCCATAGAGGAGCATGCAAATTAAGTTAACACATGAAAATCAACAACATTGCCGATACGTGGTTTAGACTGGACAGCAAAAATATATTACTCAAATAATTACAAACATAGACACAGCCTGCACACATTTCACTCACAGCCTACTGGTAAACAACTAACCATATCAGGAGTGTTTTTGTGCAGAAGAATGCTGCTGATGATAAATGTATTTTCTGCAAGGAATTTATTATTATAGTATTAAGTAGCATGTGTGTGCATGGGTGAGGTGTGGTTATCCACCTGGAGGGCAGCTGGTAAAGTACCAAAACAAGACAGTGACATACAGTATATTAGTGTATTGCTGATCATTACATGATGGTGCTTAAAACACATATGTTCAACATACTTTGTGGGGTAAGAAACAGTTAAAGATACATATGCACATAATTTCCGGGGGGATAAGGACTGAAAATGTGCACTAATTATTTGGCTAAGTAGAGGTTCAAAGGTGAGCGATCCAAAAAAAAAAAGTGG
>OMLB01045094.1:0-11219 GCA_900302555.1 Myripristis jacobus | reverse complement strand
GACCTCTAGCATCAACAAGGCATTTTTGCCCACAGGACTGCCGCATACAGGATGTTTTTCCTTTTTCAGACCATTCTTTGTAAACCCTAGAAATGGTTGTGCGTGAAAATCCCAGTAACTGAGCAGATTGTGAAATACTCAGACCAGCCCGTCTGGCACCAACAACCATGCCACGCTCAAAGTTGCTTAGATCACCTTTCTTTCCCATTCTGACGTTCAGTTTGGAGTTCAGGAGATTGTCTTGACCAGGACCACACCCCTAAACGCATTGAAGCAGCTGCCATGTGATTGGTTGATTAGATAATTGCATAATCGAGAAATTTAACAGGTGTTCCTGATAATCCTTTAGGTGAGTGTAGGTTAACACAAAGTTCCGGCTCCCCTTGCGGTCTGTAGTGGGCTTATGACTGCTTAAAGTGTTGGGTGAAAGGACGAGAATATCAGAAATCAATGATGTGCTGAATATATGGTCATTGGATTTTTTTTTTAAATAATTATTTATTCATTTATTTTTGCAGACTTATGGTGTCAGCTGGCTTAGGCTTGTTCCACAAATCTGCAGTATCCTGGTTGTGACCCAGGGACTTTGCTGTGTATTATCCCTCTCTCTATCTCATTAGCTGTTTCTTTTGACTGTGAACTATCACACACAGGCCAAAAAAAAACCAAACAATAAACAAGAAAAAGTTTTTTGCTCACTTTGAACAGTGTAACGTAGTTGTTGATGAGGTCTTGGATCACACTGATTTCCTGTGGCGTTTGGCCCTGAGTCTGGAAGAGACAGGAGGAGAAGACAGCGGCCAGCCGTTGGCTCGGCATCTGGTTGAGGTGGGAGCACTGCTGAATCCTGGAACGCAGAGAGAGACATTTGTTAACCACGATTTAGAGAGCACAAATATACTGGCACGGACTCAAAAGCTCGTTATGGTATACACATAAACTATATTCACACTAGCACAAACGCTTGGCTTACTCGTGCTTGCTCACTCACTCTCCACCTCTCGCATGCACGAAGTCTGATGGCACGAACAGACACACACAAACACGGCGAAACACACTATATTGCACATGCATTCGGGTGCACACGCATACACACCCATTGCACTGGTTGAAACGCTAGGCCTCCGTCCAAATTCTGCAAAAGGTCCAATTAAGTCTTCTCCAAACAATCTACATCATTACCATAATGGAGCTTAATCACAACTATCCACTGCAGCTTTCTGAGGGATGCATGTGCGATGTAGGCATGAGTGAAGAAGGCATCAAGACAGTAGAGTGTTTGTGTTCTAATAGAACTAGAGCCGGTAGAATTAACAGGATTGTGCGGACTAACTGCACAGCAAGATCCAAGCTGTGAGCTCGCTTTGTGTATGGCTCCATAGCCAGCCTGTTATGTTGCACGCATAGTGGAATGTACCGGATGTTCCTTTTTTTGGGGGTTGATATGTTCCATATAATCCACTTTGGCAATTCCATGATGTCTACAATGCTGTGGCTGAAGTCGAACAACATCAACAAAATCAGCCACCAGCATCTCTGTTGCTGGAAGTATTAAACTGTGCGGGCGGTGAAGTTTTATTTTTAAAGCATATCACTCCCTAAATCATCGCTCCCTGGCAAGTGGCCAGTGGTACGAGCAGGATAATCCACTCTCAGGGGTGTGTTTAGTGAGTTATGATTATGATGCACTCTGTGGACATGTCATGCATTAAAATCCCTTTAATGCGCACCTGGTTGTGGATTATCCCTTACATCCAACATTTGTTTCAGCAATCAAATTACCGTATGTAGGCGCTGTATTTTACTTCCCCTTAGAATGTGAGGAATGGCTGTCACAAGGGAAATCGTTAAACCAAAGGTTGAGTGCTGGGAGTGTTTCCATTTGCTCAGTCAGGTCAGCTGGTCAGACTTTAATTTCATCTGGTAGCTCATTAGTACAATATCTATGATACTGACAGCTCATAATGAGCAATAACACAATGACAAAAAAACCAACATAAAAATAAATAATTTACTTCCTGAGAACCAATTGCAAATGTGTGATTTTCCACATTGTTAATAATTAGCAATTAGTGCACTTATTGCACTCACGATGAGTCTTCATGACTGATTTTCTGTTAACATAGCTGGAAAATGTAAAAAAAAAAAAACAGGGCAAATTCATGAGGTTGGTAAATGTCTCCATTCCTTCATCTCACTGATACATTAATCAGACTTGATAAGGGGTTGTCAGCTACCTGCTCTGCCAGCACATGGACTGGGTGTCACCGGCTCTTGCTGCGGACGCTGGCTGTGTGTTTGTCGTAATTGTGCGCTTGTAAAAAAGAGCCACTCATCTGCCTTACTTGGAAATTGCCAGGAAATGGTGCAAACGGCCCAAAACGAGACTGATCAATCATTATCACTCATTATCCTATGGAAACTGTTGCTTCAACGGCAAAAGAAACAGCCTCCTACTGTTGGTTTGTAATTTGAAGAAGGATAGTTCCAACCATGGTGCTCCACGCAACTCTGATTTGACAGGAAAATCTCCGCAGAGAGGCAAGTGGGCAAATAACGGAGTAGAGACGCAAAGATTACAAGCTTATTGTTGGATGACAAATAAATAAAAAATAAAAAATTGGGTATTTTTTGGACATTGGCACATCCACGCCATTGACTGACTTATCCAACATCTTACTGGCCAAACCTACTGTCAAACCCTGCTATATGTTATATGAGTGGGGAGGCTAAAAGGGAGGTTAAAAATAAGGATAAGGATTAGACATGCAGGTGTGGGAGAAGAAATTCATTCATGTGTGTGTGTGCATGTATGTGTGTGTGTGTATACCTGTACAGATGTTGCAGCAAGGCTTTGAGGGTTGACCTGTTTATCTTTGGCAAACTCTGGATGAATGTGGAGTACTTCTCCACTCTCTGCCTCTCATCCCTCTCATCTACAAATAACAGCGTACATTAGACACACACACATATGTACACATTCAGAGAGGGGAAACAAGGAGCAAGAAACAAGAAAACACACTCTCATCCTCACTTCAAACCATTCAAAGCACGTCTTTTTTTAGATCACTGATAAAGCAAATCGCAATTGTATTTTTGTTATCTTGCCACAACGTAAGCTACACCGACTGTTACATATTTTGTTGTCTTCGCTTCACACCGTCAAAGAATCAATACAGCATATATATGTAGTGATTTTCCTGTTTGCTGCAGCGCTGCACTGGATATGTATACGCTGATTTATCCAACTTTTGCATTGATATTAGTAAATAAAAAATCGTGGCGATGAAACCATTTAGCTGCACTGAAAAACAAGTTTTCCACACACATCTTAGGCATCTAAACATGACTGGAGCTTTTACACAAGGCAGTGTTTTTGCCTCACACACCCAGGGCCGACACCCAGTAGGGATAGAGCTCTTTGGTCAGCAGGGCGTCCTCAGCATGGGACAAGAAGTTCTTCAGGGTATCTGTGATGTCCTCTAGCTGGTGCTCTTTCTCCCGCAGCTTGACATTACGGGCGTCCCGGTTGAACTCCTCAAGAAGCAGGGCCACGCGGTCAGGGTCCCCTGGCCGCTGGTAGACCCCCTCCTGACACAAACCTGGGTGAAGGGATACAGGGAGGGAAGGGGGGGTGTAAGCAAAAAACAATATACTGTATCATGCGGTTGAAAGACATTTAGTAAAATACTGTATGGCCCATCTGATGATGTCTATCCACATAAACAAGGGTGAACACGCTAAGAAGCATTTGAAATCTGAATAGTTTGATCCAGTCAGACTTTGAAAACATCCTGGATGCCTTTTTGGTGTGTTCACATTTGGATTTTTATGTACTAAGACACAATCGGATGGCAATATGATCACCCAAGATGCATTTTGTATTCTAAGTGTAAACATGGCCTAAATGTGCATACGCATGGCGAATGCAAATCCATGAAAAGTCTGGATTGTGGCATCTAGAGCCTGCTGTGTATGGACATTTCTATATACGGTAATTTAGAGGTGGAATAAGAAGCTGGTGCTGTTGATGCTGCAATAATCCAAATTGCTGACAGTCGATCTAAGGGAGGACTGTCGAGACTCGGCTGACACAAAAAAAAAAAGAGAAATAAGCATTTAATTTTATGGTTGAATCTACATGGCTCTCACTGATGAATTATGTATTTGTTCCACATTTTTCTTCTCACAAGAGGCTACATGTCGACGAGCCCACCTGATCTGATTGGCTACTTGTACAATGTGCATGTGGTTTTTATATTGTGGTTATTTCTCTTGTTGATGAGAAATTATTATACTATCGATTTTATGATTGCTATAATTTCATATTAATGTTTTATTTTATTATTATTGTACTTTATTTCATTTTATTCTATCTTAACTTCTAGATTTTGGCTTTGTACAGCACTTTGGTCAGCTGTAGCCATTTTTAAATGTGCTTTATAAATAAATTGGACTTGACATGGTCCTTATTTTTGCAGTTTCAACTGTTGTAGCCTTAACATTGCATATTACTACACAGTATCAGCCTGTGGTGTCTTTAACTGAATCCACCTCTAGTACAGTAAAGCACAAGCCATAGTAAAAGCCCCCCATCCTTTGATATACAGTACCATGCATTACTTCAGCACCACCCAATTTGTCACTTGATTATTTGTGAAATAGACAAATAATCAGACAAACAGAGCAATGGTTCAGTAGTGGTGCAGCAGCTGGGCATTAAAATTGATTTCTATGACTGCTGCATTTGTATGAATACAGTGAAGAAAGACAAGAAATGCTGTAGAGAATAATGTCACAGCGTTACATGAGACAACATTTGAAGCTGTGAAACTCTCAGCACAGAGAGGCACACTGGATGACTCAGCTCCTCTGGAGGGGGTGGGGGGATCATAATAATAGTTATGCAGTACTTTATCTTTCTTAAATGTCACTCACCATACTGAGTGACAAAAGCAATGCAACTGTCCAGTACAATAGGGACGCCATTTTTGCTCAGCTGCTGGTTGCCGAGCGCCCTGCCATCCGTGCCAGCAGCCAACGAGATCGCAGAGTGCCACAGTGCAAAGTCCACTTTGTTGAAGCCATGGATGTAAACTGTTCTATGAGACCGAAGAAAAGATTTGTCATTGTTACTGATGAATGCCAAAGGCCCAAGGCTGTTCACGATATTAGAAAATGCAACGCTAAGTCATTCAACAAACACCCAACAAGATTCAACAGCTTCAAAAGGGCTTCTAAGAAACACATCTAAAAAGAAGCAGCAGTGTTTCCCCACAAGGTTTTTTTTTTTAAACAGACAAATGAAAAGCAATTAGGGGAGTGAGTGCAACTTCTTATTGTGTTACTCGAAAAAAGGAGGAAAAAACTGTTGCCTTTTCTGTGAGGACTTAGATGTGAAACATGTTTTCTCACCTCTTGTGTATAACTGAAGCACATTGTTCTAGCAATTCTAGGCTAATTATATAAGTTGGTTACTACAGGTGAAGTACAGACTGACTAACAAGTCTCCTTCACAGAGGCAGAGCTAGAGCTTAAAGAAACCACAGTGTTGCATAATTCATAGTGCCACTGTATCACAAATAAGTTGCCAATTAATGCACCTTTGTTCAAAGACTGACATACCTTCCACCTTCCACCATCAGCAGGACTTGAATCTTGTCGTCACCCTCGGTATGTGTAGAGACAGCTGGGGAAAAAGGTTGACAGGCTGTAGGAAATGCACTCAACAAAGATGCGTGCAACGGCAAGAGCAGTATGATGTGTACTGATGCAGAGGAACATCTTAGGAAAAGTTCATATTTGGTATTTGAAGTTGCTAACTCGCAATCAAAGGTGTTCGAGCTCAAAAGCTTTCCCTGAAGCCATGCACAGAGAAACTTGATGCCGTCATTATCTGCCACTGAAAAGCCTCAGTGCTCTTAAGTATTAATTTACTTTTAGAGCACATCATAGCGAACAATATATGCTGCACAATATGTCTAGACATATCAGACTGGTCTTTTCAAATGCTGCAGACACGCAGTGCCAAGTAAAGCGAGGTAACACTACAGGTGAAGACTGCCAAATGCATTCCAATGGAGCTGACAGTGTTTCCTTGTTGTGGTGGGCAACATGAATTCAGCGTTAGTGTCTTTGATTTGATGGCGGGAGGTTAGAGCAGTGAGCATAAACACTGCTCTCAGTGGCCATCGAGCCTTAAGAAAAGCTGGTCTGCATGCTGCTGAATGAGATCACAGTTTTTATACTTCAAACCATACAAAAAGTACACACTTAGAGCTTTTGTAGCGCCATCTTCCTCATCCATTTACTCATTCTTCTCTGATATCAAAGACATAACAAATAAGCTCTCATGTGAGTTGAGATCATGACGACAAATGTAAACAAGCATGTTATTTTGAGCATAGATGCCCTGTTGGCCCTACTGGTGGCGCTTGATGGAAGGTCACCAAAATTTAGAGGTTTCATTTTGCAGGCCACTGATTCTCATCTGGTGGATTGCGGTAATTCTGAATAAACCGCAGGTATGTTGGATTAAAAAAAAAAAAAAAAAAGTAATTGTAATGGTGGGAGTGCGGTGCTCCAGTGCAGGTGGGACAACCTCTGCCCGTCTGCTCAGGACAGACTTAGGTGGTACAGCTCATGAGCAGCTGCTGTTAGTTTTTCTCTCACTCTGTAGCCGGCGAATGGTGCGGCAGATGAGGTTCATTATATCCATGGTAAAGCTGACACAAAATTAGGCACACTAATATATATACAGGCATTTCTGAGTGTCGTATAGGCCTATTGTGTGTTTATTGAGAGCAGTGATGGGGGTTTTTCCAGCAGAAATGTAGCTAAGGATAATGGCATGATCATTTCCAAAATTCTGAAAAGCCTTTTGGAATGACTCAGCGGCTGAGTCACTCTAGATTTTCATTGTGATTGTTATTGAGCGACTGTTACAAGAATAGCCCAGGGAAATCTGCTGATTCCTATTTTAGTGGCACACACTTTTTCTAAAATAACCACATCACCATGTATCGTGGAGGTCCAGTGAGTGACGATGGCATGTACAAATGTAAAATGTAACCAGATAATAACCACACAGTAAACAAATGTTGAGATACGGCAGATTTGTAAATGTAGGTTACTGCGGAGCATCTTGTCACGGTCCTTGTCCTCTGGTTTCTAAACTTTACTAGCGGTGTGACTTGAGTCTAGGTTTAGACTTTTACATGTTCCAGACCCCCAAAATGACTTGAATTAAGCATAGACCCCTCATTTGAAGTGATATTGCCCCAGGGACCCGGTAATGAAAAGATACTTTGGCTTGTATTAACTATTAAATTGTTTAAAACATAATAAAGCAATCACTCATACATTTTTTGTACATTAATTGTAAATTAATTGAACTATACCTCATCTTGTAGAGAACCCTCTGGGGGTTCCTGGACCCCACTTTGAAAACCATTGATCTAGTTAAATAGCCATCAGGTTAATTTTGCAGGGCATATATTATTACAAGCCACAACTACTGGTAACAGTTCCCTCAAATGCTGCACAAGTGAAGTTTTATTTTTTACTTTTTTATTTTTCATGCAATAAGGTACACTGCGTCTAGCATTTCCTGCCCCACTTCCAATTCTTCAGAGCTTTCTCACCTGGACACAGTTAAAGTTTATTTCTGCTAAGCAACACATGGACACAATTTCACACATAAACCTGCCGTCCAGCCCTCTGGAGATCATGACAATTACATTCCTTAAAGAAGTTTTAGAAACTGTAGGACCCAGCTTGCTCTCCATTGTCAACAGCTCTCCGCTCCATTGTTGTTTCCCTGGATATTTTAAGACTGCTTGTGCTCGGCCTCTTCTTAAAGGGGTGACAGTAGCCCCAGTTTGAGCCTCTCTCTCACCCTATTTTGTCACGGCAGTCGGATGGGAGCCGCGTGGCATTTTCTGCCATTCCATTCTTTTTACGCTCCTGGGCTATTTTTGCTGGATTCGCTTGAATCTGTGCAGTGTGGAAATGCACTACTTTGCCTTGTGGCTCCATGTATAGCTACACAATAAAGAATCAGAAAATCAATAATTTTATAATCTCTATTTATTGTACCAAAATATCAGTTTCACAGCTCAAACCAATGAAAGAATGATGAAAGGCTGCATTGTAGCCTACTTTTTCCTCCTCTGAGTTCGACTGGGCTCTTTTGTCAGTCTCGTCAGCTCTGTGCTTAGAGATGAATATATAAAGTAACCTCTTTATTGTGCCAGGAGTTCAGTTTCCTGATTGACAAAAGTGGCTGATACAGTAGAATACGGAGGGATGAGGCCAATTAAAATATTTAAAATGAACCCACATTCCACAGTGATGCGTGGCCCAGACAAAACTGAGGCAAACAGCAACAAATACTGTCGAAAAAAAACCCTCAGATGAACTGAAGCCTAGCTGTCGCTGCTCTGTGCTGCAAACCCTGCAAGTAGATATTACATCCATGACCTGAAAGTGATGTGAACGCCACAGAGCAGGGATGCACATGCACCAGAGCCAGTGTGCATTAGCCTTTAGCCACGGCCGCCCAGGAAACGTGGACGTCCACTGTGGCCCGCTGGTGGGTCTTTTACATCACCTGAAAGCTCTCCATAGACGCAGAGAGGACACTGATGCACTGAACTCTGGAGGCAAAACCACGTCTGCCCTGGTCTCCTCTAGCCTTCAATATTTCATACAAATGTGTGTGTATTTAAGACGGGGCTGCAGAGTGGGGGTAACAGAGCGGAAAGGAGATTAAGAATAATGAATGGATATTTTGCAGCATAAAAGTTCATAACATTGAGCCGAAAACAGTAGCACGGTTGAGTGATTTGTATAGTGGTGAGAGCAGCAAGTCGGAAATATATTCCATACGTTAGAAGGGAAAAAACGTGCGGCATCCACACATGCAAATGCTATATTGGACGTGCATATATAGATAATCAACTGTGTATGTACACAACACATGCATATTATCCATAACAAAATCTCCCTAAGTCTCTTCTATTCATTCGCCAAATCCCCCACAATCTCCGTATCCCTTTCTTTCATAAACACATTGATCGATTATCCGCACTGACTGGAAATTTAAATCTGGTTCTGCTGGTGGAAGCCTGGTGTGCGAAACAGAGAGCTTTGATAAAACTACTGCTATATCTAAGTCAGCCTTTGTATATGGAGGTTAACAACGAAAACAATTAATCCCCGATAATCTCTGCGGCAAATAATTTGCTGTTATTTTCTTTGGCAGATTTTCAAGGGCATGGCATTCCACTTAGATCCGAACAACAAGAGGCAAAAAAAAAAAAAAAAGGGAGAGAACTTCACAGATTGTTGTTGACTTGAGAGAGCTTTATTAACGCTGTGTTATCAGGTAAACGCAAAACACTTGTCGTCATTGTTTTTGAACAAACATGTGGCAATCCTCTTTTATCCATCTTTCAGCTCAGCAGGCAAAGTTTTATTGCTTATTATGTTTCTGTGATAAGAAACTAACTCTGCGGCCTTGTTACCCCCATAATTAGCGTTGGCGTTCCTGTAAAAGAGATTTTCACGCTCTGTTTGGTCTTTTGAGAGACGGGATGATTTAGGATAGCGGTGCACATTTTTCAGCGGAAAGATTAAGCCGTTTTACTGGACAAGCATTATGGGGCGACCTTGTGAAATTATGAACTGTCCCCCAAACGTCGTTTTCCATTGACACACTTGCATTGAACTGCCCTTAACCAAGCGCACCGACTGTTTCAGTAACAATCCCTTGAATATTACATTTTTCACAGTCAAATTATTTCACCAGATTCCTTACACAAGGTCATATATGATATAAGGCAGCTAAAAATTTGGATTTGTGAAGCTGTGAATGGTCTGCTTTTACACACAAAATCCTACAGGACTGGTACATTGAGCTGCGGTGGGATTTCTAAGTTGTTAGAAGTTTATTTCTCATCAAGTTCTTCTTCATAATTGCTATATCAAAAAAATGAATGAACCACAATTGGAGAATGGTCTTTAATTTGTCTCGAGGTATTACGCGACCTTATCGTTTGACTGTCCTTTGTTGGCCACACTACCAACAGCAGTACACCCCACTTAAATATGCTGAACTGGAGTCTTGGGCTGATGCCTATCTGAATTTTTAGATGATTGAGCAGAGCAATGGGATTAATACTTTTTCTCTATTTAGCTACAGCCTTAAGAGAAATCCACTGAGAAAATGGCACTGAATGATTTCAAAGTAAATGTGCTTATCTTGTTTGAAAACCTTTCATTTCAGAAAGTTCTGAGTGGGCGGCCTGAGTTGTGCACCGTGACAGGTTAATGATTATCCAACTATATCTGTCATTTTTCTCTCATTTTACTTTGCTTCCATTTATTTGTGCGGCAGACATCTTGACACAAGGCATTACAAAAGACCAATCTACTCCAAAGTACACAACTGAGCCCCAAGGAAGCCATTTTATGCAGAATTGCAGTCCCATTCTTTGGGGACAGGAAATATATATATTTTTTTGTTTGTTTGCTTTATTTTACTTGTGAGTGGTGTTATTCGCTTAAAAACACAGTAACAGTGCTTTGCAACAAAGGAAATAAAATAAATGCACAATTCGCTTGGCTCAACAGAGCATATGGAACAGTGAGATAACAGGATAAAACAATCCTGATCATAGGGATACAGCGAATGTGCAAATGACAGACGATGTCGCAAGGATAAAATGTGTAAAAGCCAAAGATTACAGAAAGGCCGCATAATAACAGACCATTCTGAGAAGTGTTTTAAAAAACAGCCCGAGGTCAGACAACCAGGAACAGCCCCCCTCACCCTCCCAACGAACACTTACACTCCTAAAGTGCTACATGTTATAACTATGTAGTGATTTTAAATGAAATGTGTATTTATTTAATCCCTCGGTGCTACACGGGGGCACCTTTCATGTGGCGGTGTAACTGTAGAGTAAATAACAGTTAATCCCATGTCACAGACTGTGATTCCTAAAGGGATCCTTTCAATGCTCCGGAACCTTCCATCCCCTGACAAAACACAGTCCCCTCTGGCACTAAGGGCTCCCCAGCTGTGACAAATATGGTTTCAGAAAGCCGGGAATAAGAATGAGCACTGCGGCAGTTCTTTGCTCCCGCCCCAGGTGAGAAGACGGAGCGGGCACTTGCGTGATTTGATTCGCAGTGAGCTGTAAATGGATTAAAAA
>OMLB01045084.1:25844-43376 GCA_900302555.1 Myripristis jacobus | reverse complement strand
TGATTCCCATATTGCCTCCTCCGTAAGGTGTCACGTGAAGTCAGCCAAGCAGGCAAGGACAGGTAAGTTGTCCTGATGGCTTCGTTCTGGACGACTCCTGCAAACGAGCCCCTGTGCAGTCTTATCAGCCAAACACACACACATATTCACACATATTCACACACACACATGTTTTTTCCCCCCTAATGACTGAGCACATAACATCCCGCTGAGCCTGAGAGCTTGACCATACAGCACGACTGTCAGACAGACAGAATATATGAACTGAGTGGTGTAGCTGTGGTCCAGATAGCTGATCACACACATTGAAACTGATGGGTGACATGCCTGATGGTTGATATTTTGGTGTGAGGATAACAGGGAGGTATATCCTGTCCTTTGTGAGAATCTAACCCTTAGTAACCCTACAGGTTCCCCTCTAATTCATGATGAAATACAAACCGGCTCAAATCCATTGTGCTCTCTCATGAGGACAGCAGAGGTGAAGGGCTGCTACTTATTAAACTATTACCCTCCTTTACAGCAAATATGCCTCAGTATATGCAATGACATGTGAAGGTGTGCTAATAAACATGCCAAAAACGCAGCAGAGCATCACAGTGGGGTATTACACAAGGCAGGATTAGAAAGTGAGTTGGAAATCTGTGAAAAAAGCCTGTTATATTGGAATATGTGAAACAAAACTTCAGTGACTTGAATATGATTTTTTTTATACACTTTTAAAAAGTTATCTAGTTAACTTATTAACCCCGCTTTGTGAAATAACCCTCAGGTTTAAATAAACTGTTCACAGGCGCCTGGCAAAGTCACTGCAACTGCAATGACAAACGGCAGAGAAACTGGAGCACAGTTTCCCCGTGTTTTCAATAAGTGGCACTGCATGACTCTTCATGCTGTTATTAACATTCCCTGTGATATTACACATTGCAAAAGCAACCCTTTGTTAATCAGAGTAAGGCTCTCAAGCCTTGCGCACCCTACGCAGTAACTTGATCCTTTGTTTTCTGTGGCACTGTTATTATCAAATCCCAGCATCGTAATCAAGCCTCTTGAAGCAATGGAATTTGCGCTGCTTTGACTGACCCACCAGGCAGAGCATGATGAATATCTGCCCTTCGTGTGTGAGCTCATTGTAGGATTGATCCGTGCTGTGAGTACAAACATAGAGAGCTCTCAACTGGGTGGTATATTTCACCTGTGGTAAACACAGAAAGTGAATTATAGCCAACTGCTATGCCGTGTTGCCCTGGTTCCTTGTGAAGCGAAGCGTAGCTCACTCTACAGGGGAATGCTACATAATGCTTACAGCTTGATTTACATTGGTATCTTTCTGTCAGTGATGCACAATCCTCATCTTAAATTCACTGCTGTCAGATGTTTGTGCATACAGCAGATCCAATTTTGAGAATTCAGAGGATTTGGGCAAAATGGGCACAACAGCATTTCTGTGTTCTACAGTGATAGTGTTCATTCAACAACCAGCAGCTTATAGCGCTATATATCTGCACAATCATGTTCTGTCTGTCTGGTATTCAAAAGAGAATACAGAGCTGAGTTAGGAAAAATATTACCATCCATTTAAAGAGGCTTTGCTAAGCTTCTGTTTGACTTTGAAGGTACATGGAAGAATGACAGAATAAAGGATGACTACACCTTAATGTGAAACTTATAATTAATCCTGAATGTTACACCATTTGGCTTTCTTTGAATACCTGTAAAAACCAAGTTGAAGCTTGTACCTTATAATTTGCCCTATGCAAACAAGTTAGTAATTCCCCAAAGGCCTGGAGATATTGTTATTTCTATAATTTAAGCCCAGGTTGTCGGGCTCATTTTCTTCCTCATGGCAGCCTTAGGTTAGCATTGTGTTTCAAGGTTAGGATTTGAAACGGGATCTGTGCCTGCCTGGCAGCAACAGTGCAAGAGCTGGACCCCATGGTGGGCACCAGAGGCATGAATATGAAACAGTGCCTTTGTCAATTCATTCTCAACTCCCCACCGACACAGATTTCATGGGAAAATGATGAGGCTCTCTCCTCTCATTTTCTCCTACGATGTTTGACACAGAATTAAGGAAAGAGACAAGCTTGTGGTGATTCACAGAGCCAGAGCCAGCACGGAGGTCAGAGTTCACTCACACATGTCAGAGTGGCGACCCTTTGCCCAAGCCAGCTGTTATTCCTACTTGCCACACTCCTGGCATCTGGAAGCCACACATTTATGCAAATGAGCGGCAATTAGTACGTGGCTGCTCATTTGGCCTAATGTGCTCCCCAGACACGACCAGAGATCAAGGAGGAAAGAGCCGCAGGGTTTTAACGGGGGAAAGGTAAAATACAGTACCACGAATACTGATTTGCCAGCTAACACACAGGCTGACCTTCTTCCAGTCAAAGCTCTGCAGAATATGTTGTATTCCACAGGACTCAATTCTCTCATTTGGCAAGCCTGTTAGTGACAGCACACAGGCAGCCACTGGAATCATTAGTAAAAGTGAGTTCACCATTCTGACACTACAGCTGAACAAATATGGTCTCTCACAAGAGACAGGTAAGGCAAACCCCTTTACACTATAGAGGGAGACAAGAATGACTCGCTCCTGAAACTGATTAAGTCACTAGGGGCTCCCCTGTCCCAGACCATTATCTCCCTGTATCGCCAAGACAAAGGCACAAGCACAGCTGACCCAGCTGGAAATGCCACAGCGGAGCTGGGACAGAATTAATAATGATCAATTTGTACAAACTGTTTAATTCACATTTTATCCGTTTTAACCATCTTTGCACTATTGGAAGGGCCTCCTAAGGAAACAGTGTGTCTTATGCAGTGAACAGCAAACCATTGATTATTATGTATTACTGTGAAGCCAGGCTGCTCATCTGGTCGATCTAACAGGTTTCACTAAGTGTTTCTTGCTTGATGAAGTCTTCATTAACCTAGTTTTAATGGTTGTGTATTGAGGTATGACTGTTCACCACAGGCTTGTGGTGCAGATGGTTGCCGTAGTTACCATGGGATTTCCACAGGCATTACTTTCCACAGAACAAATACCTGGTCAGGTTTGTCTCCGGGCCCTTGGCTGTGAGGTGGGTCAGAGCCGGGTTATATTTACCCCACTTCTCCCTGGTTTAATAACAGAAATTAATCCTGGATCAGATTAGATAAGTTTGTGTAAAGATGCATATGTCACCTTACTTAGACAAGTTGAGGATTATCTGAGCTTTAACCCTACCCTACTCCTGGAATGAAAAATCAACAACAACTTGACATCAGCTTCAGAGAGGGATGCACTGCCCTCCTGCTTCAATTTCACAATGAAGATGACAGTGACACACATCTGAAGCAACACCTTGGTCCCCTGATCTCCAGACAGATGCCATGTGCCAGTTAGAGTGTGCCCTCAGCTGTCTGCAGCAGCCCGGCAGGGAGGTGCTGCTGCTAGACGATCAAAATTATATGACCAATATGCTCGGTTTCAGCGGGGGCTCGGGAGAATATGCCATTATGGCCTATTTGCATCATGCGCTATTCTAATCTGATAGAACAGAGTGTCTGAAGAGCAGGGCAAGATTTGGGTGCTAACCTTGGAAAAGACCGCTGTTGCATAAGAAAAAAGTTCCCCTTTTACTCATTATGAGTGTGTACCTCACGTTAACCTCAACATACACTGATATTTATCATCCGTGTTAGACAAAGGGATGATGCCACAGTGGGCTCTCATAATTAACTTTTATTTGAGAATAACTGTGAGCAGATAAAAGTCATTACAAAGCCTCATATGCATTCATAGCTAATATGAAAACCGGCAGTGCGCTGCAGTACAATTTTCTGTGTTTTCAACAGCATCACACTTTAAACAAGTAATTACCCAGGCAGCCTCGTCAAGGTTTCTGCTGATTTGTTTGGTAACAGGAAATCCTGGGCTGAACAAGGAGAGGAATGCAAGTTGATTTGGAGTACCTCCTTCCTGCTCATTATCCCTTCTTGTAAGCTTCACTTTTCTTCAAACTGCCTCTGAAGGACCCAAAAAAAAAAAAAAAGGCTGATGGTTGCAGGCGCTCAAACAACAACGGCCATGAGAGACACGAGTCAACCCAGCCTACAATTAAGTTCTGGCCTCTCGTTACTCCAAGAGGCACTCGCTTCGTGTGGATGTGAAAAGCAGAGCGCCGTTTTCTCACTGCAGCGCATCCCTCAGATCTGTCTGACACACATAAACATATTGGATATTTGCATATTTACTTAATCCAGTCCAATCCACTCTGATCTTGTAAGTTTTTAGGTGTTGAGATCAGTGGTAAGCGGGAGGACCACTTATACGGCAAACACTTTTTTACAGCACACTCCATCTTCACTTAACACAGTCTGGAATTTATGCAAAACATCAGCTAATGACTCAGAGCTTTGATTCATCTTAGGTGTTATCCACCAAGCAACACTATGTAAATTTCTAGGTGTAGACTTGCAGGATATACTTGATGAGCACATACATGATAAGCCCAGATGTTACAAGTAAAATTACCAACTAATCTTCTTCGGGCAATATTTGCATAATTTTACACATGGGTTGACAGAATTAAGGAGACACTCTGTAGCTGTCGGGCTTCGGGGGGAGAACAACCGAGAGAGGACTTTGTGAATAAGGATAATTAGAAATAAGGCCTTGCTCAGGTAAATACACCTTTACTCCAAAGTGTAAAACAACAGCAAACTCTTCAAGCAAAAAAAAGTGGAGTCACCGCCGAATTAAATGATACAACCATCCAGATGTTGCATCCAGAGTGGCTAATTGAATTGATTAGCGGAAACACTGTCCTGATAAAACACACAAAAGCAGTAATAAAATGATGGAGATTTACAGTTAACAGTTTGCCTCTGTTGTGGTGGTGTTTTGCCCCTTGCAAAGCTGGTCTAAGCAGAGAAGCCTGCCAGAAAATACAGCTGTATAAACAGATAAGGGAAAGATAGGAAGAAATTACTGGGCTACCGTGTCCTATGACTCACACACTCTGCCCTCATGTGCTTCAATTTAGCAGTTTAATGGTGCGTTAACATTGAATATAATTGGAGGGAAAAACCTTTACTGTTTAGTGACAGTATGCAAATTTGCCTTTGATTTTGCCAGTGCTGTGTTATAGTGCAATATATTGTCCACAAATACAATGACTTCCTGTTCCAAAGGGTTTCATAAAGCAATTAAATATTGCCTTAGAGATATTTAATAATATTTGCGAATGATGAATAGCCAGTATATTGCTGATGTGATACTGATTCACAAAAAACTGCACAGGGATCTTGTTAGTCAAAGGTGTGCCCCTTGAATAAATAAGCATACTATATGAGAGGCACTCTCTAAGTAAACTTAACTCTCAGGGCTCAAAGTCTGCCGTGTTAGCTGATACCTATAAGTCCACATGGACAAATATCAATTCGAGTGAATCGAAATCTCAGCCAGCTCAGGGCCCTATCATCTCAGAATGACTGACTGAAAGAACCGGAGCCAATAAATAAGTGCTGTCATGGGAAAGACCAGGGACAACAGCAGAGATAAACAAAGGTTGGGCAGACAATAGAGCCACCTGGCTCTTCTCCATCTCCAGCCTCTCAGCTTGGCCATGTGGCTGTGGACCTCAAACAGAAAGACAGGGCTTTGGGCAACGTTTGGGCAACATAACCAGGCAACATTCCCAGCTATGGGAAATGAAGTGAGGAGAGGAAAACAAATTTGATCCGGTTTATCTAGTCTCACTTTCCTGTGAATCTGAGACTGTGCAGAAGTGAGCCATCAGCTCAGAGGTGAAAATGTGCAGCAAAATACCGCTTCCATCAACCTCTCTAAATCCCATGGCACGGACACAATATGCATGAAAAAGTGTGTGTGTCAGAGTGTTGATGTACACATTTGGGGGGAAGATGTTGCACAGCACTTGTGCAGAACTAAGGAAAATAAACAAGAGAACAATGACTTTTTACACCTCAAGATGTATTCAGGATCCTTGGAAAAGCGCTGAGGTTGGAATCCATTCCATTCCAGCCTGACCACCTCACAAATCTCCCATGGTTCACTGCAGGAGTGATTAAAACGTTTTCCTTATTGTTCTTGTGGATTTCAGTGGAGCTCTGGCTTATACAAGCTGTTCACTCCTTTTTTTCCTCTGAAATCTTTGTGCATCAGCTCATACCAATACGCCTCATCACCACAACAACTATGACATGACACCAGTCTAATCAGTATGTGGTCATTCTAGCATGACTTCTCTACCTCACATGAAACACAATGAAAAGCTGTGATGCAGCTCACGGCTATTACTCACTCCCAGTGCAGCAGCTGCAAGCACCCAACTCTTCCTGGCGTCCTCTGTTCGCCCAGAAAGGGCCTGCCATCAGTGGGATGGGGCTCAAATCCTAAAACACGCATATTTTGTCCCAATGTGTTGGACTTATTAATGAGCTGTTTCACTTTTTATCACCTCTTAGGAAAGAAAGAGCATCACAGCGCTCGGAGTGCTCATGTAGATCACCTCACATTCCCTTACATTGATGAAAGTGTGTGTGTGTGTGTGTGTGTGTCCATGCTGACATGGTGTTATTCTGTCCTGTGACTTAAAAAAAAATCTATTTTCAGAAGCTGCAGTGATTCGGCACACTGACTTCTCTTATTTAGGGTTGTGGCATTATATCCGCTTTTTTTTAATCAATAAAGGAAGTTTTTGCTGCTATGTTTAAGTACTAATAGCATTTTTTCCAGTGATTTTTTTCCTGGAAAAAAAGAAAATTCCAGCTACACTTGTAGGAAATGGAGGAAGAAGAAAGGTCTTTCTCTGTGAAAGACAGCGCAGCTAAACACAGGGGCTCAATCAAACTGCAAGACAATATGAACCACTTTTTCTAGGCACTTTATTGAATTTAATCCGAACAGTCCTTCATTCTTTGGGTCAAGCCCAGCGGGGACGCTGACCTTTTTAGGAGAAAAAACAGAGGCCCTCTGGAGTTTTTTTAACCCTAAAAGTCTGTCTGGTCTGGTATGGATGCACTTTATTGTTGAATTGCCTTATAGTTTGGCTGTTATTTTGATACCAGTCATATTTTTTTATCTATTTTGTTTTGCCTGTCTCCTTTAAGCATTTTCATTTGCCTAAAGTCACATGATCATCAAGTGTTTTTTATTGCTTTCTGATGTCTGTTGATTTATTTGATTGGCTGTTTTACTCTTACGTTTGTATTTCAGCTGGTTTTAGTATGCCTTTGTATAGCCCCGATGAAGACCATGTGCCAAAACGTGTTACTTTTAAGAAATACATTTCTTCTTCATGTTTTTTCAGCAGATGTGCCTGATTGTTGCTGACTACTCCATGCACCTTGTTTTTAGAGGTGAAGCTGTGCTTAATATTTTCTGAGATCCTCGCCATGCCAGCCGGCGTCTGAAAGATTGATGAAGACGAGTGATGAGTTTGACTTGTGGACAGAAACTATACTGTGCTCGCAGAATTTTTTCATCCCACCATAACTCCAAGTGCAGGCCTGGTTTACTGCAATGTTTATGAGAATAACACAGAGAGCACTCTGAGCCTCAAGAAAGACCAGAGATTTAGCTGTCACGGACTCTAAGTCTTTGTGCTGAGAGCAGTCTCAGGCTTTTTTTGGGGGGAAAACAAAAATCATAAGTACAATGTTTTGCTTGCAGATAGTCTGGCAGGTCTTCTGTTATGGATTACAAATGGGAAAATTAAGCATTTGCTCACTCTTATCTGGTGCAAATGAGAAAAAGAACACCTTGCGTTTGGCTGCTGGATTGAACCTCCCAATCAAGCTTTTGCTTTTTGAAACGCATCTGTTTTTAGTGTGCGTCTGCTTATCTGCGCACAATAGGCGCGCGAAGACAGTCAACAGATAGGTAGTAAGACTCGCAGTCCTTTTATCAGCGAGGATAAAAATCACATAAATACGGCTTGTTGAAAAGGTAGTTTATATTCCTTGTCCAACACACACCACTCACATGTACAGCAAACACTATAAATACCTCTTTGATCCCTTTCATATTGTCTGATTGAAACACAGTGGGACTATGCATAATGAATTCCAATTTGTTGCTCACTTCAGTGCAGCTAATCTCATCAATTCACCAGCACCTATGGAGGGAATAAAAACATGTAGCAATAGCTGGCATAGATACCTGTAGGCAAGCGCTGACAGTTGATTATAATTGGGTTGGTTCTGGTATGCCCCATGCTTTCACATCCTATCAAGAGGACTGGCCTGAGATGTAGTTAATGCCAGATGGCGCCTACTTCACTGAGAGACGAGTCAGGCTCATACATCCTCCCTGTACACCACAAGGGAAATGCTGTGTGTAAAAATAAAATACACTCATTGCTATTATTTTGGATCTGAACATCATGTTCAAGCCTTTTGAAAAGTACCATGGCTGTCGAAACAGAGAGGATGGAGCAGCACATACAGAGACACACGACGCCCATTCATTCGTTCTCTTTACATTCTTCTCTTCTCGGTGTCGCAAGAGGCTTAGGCTTATCCCAGCATGCACTGGGAGGCACTCTGGACAGGTCACTAAGGTATTTAAACAGTCTGTCACCCTCAGATTCATACCTATGAGCAACTCGCATGACTCGCATGTCTTTGGGAAGTGTGAGGAAACCCGGTCAAAAACACAGTTAGACCAGGACAAACTCCACTCCTGCTGTGTTTAAACTCCTGCTTCAATATGCAGATTATCATATACACTCAAGACCGGTTGACCAACTTTGTCAAGAAGCTAAATATGTGTTCTCATATCCTCATTTAATTACATTACTTCAGCGAGGCCATGGAATTTGGAAGCAACACTTGGGATTTAGTTGCTTCAGTTTCAAAGCACTCCTTTTTTACGCTCACATCCAAAATCACTTCAAGACTTTAAAATTAATCATAACCAACCAACTGCAGCAGACATTTCCTCGCTTTTCGTAAGTACGGTCGATTGCATCAGGCTTGAACAGAACGGATAATTTTGATTTTGAATACCTTGGACTGCTGATATCAGTGGATTCCCTGCTATTTCTACTTGCACTGACACACTTCCACAACCTGTTGCTCCAGGTGGGAAATAACAGAGCCTGAAAAAAAATCCCACGGATCTTTAGTCACAATTAGTCAACATGATTAGTCAACATGATCGTTTTCCTCCCCGGTCGTCTTTTTGCATGCAGAACATCCAGTTTGATGTGAACTTGGCTACTTGAACCGTCTCCTTGCCAACTAGCTCAACTTAATTAAAATAACACTGAGTATCTGATATTGCAGCAGGTTTCAGGCCAATCAGACATCAGATGGAGGTAGAGCCCACTGTAATGTGAGTGTGCATGTGCTGAAAGGCCCTGTTCGAGATACTTCTAAGGTTTGACTGTCCACGACTGTCCTGTTTGAGCACCCTTGGGTGTGTACTGGACAGCATCATGTAATGACACTGAGTAATGACACTGTTATCATGATCAAAACAAAACACAACAAAAAACCTAAGAAAATGAGGATCAAAATAACCAGAGTTAGGCTCTAGATGAAACATTGCTGTGTTTTGTGTTTCAAATCTGAATCTGAATCTTGTTGCATTTGTCTGGACACTTGTTGTATTATGAGGACGACTTGCGTAATGGTTACTGATGTGCAAAATAATGGTGTTTAGACATGTCACTCTGCATATCACAAGATGTATGCACATACAGCTTTAATTTAATAGTTTACCCCCGACATTCTCCCTAAACGCACAATTGAGAAGCTGTAAATTGGAAACCAACATCATCCTTCTGATTGTTTTCTCATAAAGGCAAGAATAGGCCTCATAACTAATAAAACATTGCATAAATATGAAGATAGATTTTGTGAAGAACAGCTTAGAAAGGCTGCATATCTTATTAGACAATAATAACACGATGGGATCACACTGTGTGGTGAGAATTACAACAAAACAAAACAGTCTGGATAAATGTAAATATGAATCCATATTTTTAGAGTTACTATGCTGATTATACAGTTGTATAACTGGCCAAAGCATGATAGATACCCTGTCACAGTGTCTAGTGTAGCACAGGTGGGGTCTATAAGCCAACACTACCTGTCCACTACACCTAAAGACATTATTGCCAGTGTTATACCTGTGTTACATGTCTTCACACCTGTGTCTCCATTAAATCTCTTGGCAAAACAGAAGTTTGGTCATATCTTACGCATGCTGCTTCTGATGCTACTATATGTAGCCATGGCAGACACCACTCCTCTGGCATTATGACAGAAATTAATCCTCATACCCACAGCATTAAGTCTGCTTTGTATTAACACACTGCAACAAAATGAGCTTGTAAATAAAATGCTAATGGGACAAAAAAAACAACAACATCTTGCTAAAAGCTTACTTTATGCCCCTCATTTACAGATTCAAAAATCCAGATTGAGGCTTTTACTAAACCAATCAGCCTATTATTCCTTGTCAACAGGATAACAGAGAACTACTGTAATAAACGGAGGTTGTCCCTGTATCGAAAGCAGCAGAGCTTTTCACCTTCACAGAGCGATTGTCCAAATGTAACATTGAGTCTGAGATAGTGTAAACACTAAGACGCTGGAACTGGCTTGTATCTTTGGCCGTGAGAACGCAGGAAAAATCTATACCGCTTCAAGGCAAGTCAGTGAGGCAACCCTGAAGTTGTACATTTGGGTAAAATCTCTCTTGTTTTATTGAGGTACATGAGTGACCAAGAAATACGACTCTCATATTCATTTAGCATTACTATCATTATTATAATAATAATAATGGCTGGCCTTACCACAGGAAATGAAAGAGCGCAAACTCTTTCTGGTATGGTAGAAGTCCAATCTTAAAATAGTCATCTATAGGGGAAAAGTCCAAGACATGTGTGATTTTTCCTATTTGGACAAGGGTAAAAGGGCATTTGTTGCATTCGGAGTTTAGATAAAGCATATTTTGTTCTGTAAGAATAAAGGCATCACACTAAACTTAACATGTAAGAACCATCGGAAAATATGAAAATAAGAGAAATAGCCCTTTAAAATAAATGCAGATAGAGCACACAGCCTAGCTAATCAAAAGACCCAGCAGCCACAGACGCATTCAGAGGAGTACTCTTGAAATCTGTGTGAATTTGGAGTGCGTATGTGGTTAATACAACGCTGTGTAGGCCAGCTTCATACAGGATGTGACAGCATAAACAACAACACTCACTATCCAGAGGTGACAGAGAATCAGGGTTTACTTGACTTCAGTGTCTGGTACAGTTAATCGCTGCTTTGTTCGGCTTAATGCGGGCCAGCTCCACAACATGTTCTCCACTTTCCACAGATTCTGGCTTAAGAGTGAGCCTTAAAGGCAGAATCCTTCTCGCAAAACTTTGATGATGTGTGGGTAAACTGAGGAGTGGCACGCCTAACAGGACATGAACAGAGAAACATTCACCCCTTACTGATGGGCTTACAACAGGTTAAGACAGCGGTACTAGGCTTGTAAGGCAATTATCAACTATACATTCTCTGGAGGGGGGGTGCTATGGGCATATCATTTAATTGAATCAGTTCAATTACTTTCAGATAATTGAATTCATAATTGCTAAGGCCATTATGCATCCAGGGATATTGAGGATTGTGGCTTTAAGGCATTAACTTTGTTATAGACCTATATGAAAACACAGGGACCAAAAGGCATGATGTCAAAATGAGTATCCTATTGTAAATTGTGAGATTTGTGCTTCAATTAAGTCTTCCGACAAAAAAAACGAAACAGTGAGGGTTTGCTATAGATCAAAGCAAGGTATAAAAAAATATGTCTGGTTAAGCTACTCTACTTGCAAAGCAATGATTTGAAAGAAAAACCGTCAGCTTGCAAAGGGAACCAGTTAGACGAGAAATCACTCGGCGCCTGTTTCACTTTTAATCTCCTCCACACTGAAATGATTGGCAAGCTCCTGCAAGACGGCTGTCCTGCCAAGATGGTCGTTTCTTCTTTTCTCCATGATCATGTCCTCTAAACTCTGAAACTCCAGCACGTGTGCTTGTTTGTCGGACAGGAATATTTTCAACCTGTAGGGCTGTTTGCCTATCCGTATCTCTCCACCCATTTTGAACTCACGCTTGCCAAACCTGCACCAGGCTGCAAAGCACTCGGAATTTCTCCAGCTCAACTCTCGGTCCTTCAAGCCCACTTGCTCCATCGCGTTCTGCACCACCATGTCCGCACCGAGAGCCTTGAATTTGTACAGGTCATTCACAATCCGACACCTCCTGCCTTGACTGGCATCTGTCAAAAAGCTGTTCTTCACCTCGGATCGGTGCAGGTGCACCACCTGGAAGTCTCCCACGTACACGGCCCAATGCGGGTACTGGCCGGTGGCCACGAACTCGACCAGGTCACCAGCTTTGCATTTGTTCAGTAAATTCTCCGGGGAGTAAGCCTCCAGGTCGCTGGACTTGACGCTCTTCTCGTAAATGCATTCATCTCGGTTGTAGACGGCGCACTCGACCTCGTCGCGCTGGTCGTAGTGCTTCTCTTCCTGATTCTGGTCCTTATCGGTGCCATCTACGGCACTGCCATCCTCCAGCTCGTCGTCGTCGTTGGAAAATATGTAAGAAACGCCGATGCGTGGACCGTCCTCGGTGTCCACACCGTTCGGATCCACCGTGGGAACTTCTGCGTAACTTAAATGTGACAACTTATCCACCTGGTTCCCCATGCCGCCGCTGCTCCCCGGTAGCAGCCTGTAATGCGATCTGATGCTGAGGTGTTACCACTCGCCAAACATCACCCCCGCCATCTGCCCGCGGCGCACACACATAGCAAAACTTCCTGCAGCCGTATCCAAATTACGCATATGAGTATCTCTGAGGTATGAATACGCTGACAGCCTGTTGGCGGCTTATCAACAAGTGGAGTTGGGAGGCAAAGTGGGTTAAAATGCGGCGAGGGAGGGAAATAGCCCGCAGGTGCAGCCTCTCTCCTGACTCACCTGCGGTTTCCCAGCGTAAAGTTCCGTCCGCCGGCTGTCACATCTACAGCAAAACAGCGTGAATTACAATCCAGCGCCTCGCCACGCAGCAGTGATGACTTGTTATTTATTTATCGCAGCACACCGCCGACAAAACTAGTCCGCTAGCTCGCTTCCGCGCTGAATAGCGGAGATCCGACGATGCCTCGACGAGGAGTGTGTGTGTGTGTGTGAAGGCAGATCTGTGGCTTGGCATCGCCACGGCGACTGTACAAACGGCTCCTCTTTTAAAGCGGAAGTGCGCGTTGCGTTCACGACCGCCCCTTTAACACCCGCTCCCCATCTGCAAAGCGAGGAAACTGCATGCGCTCGAGACAGGTCCACAGATGAATGTTACGAAAACATACAATTTTAATATCATGGCTTATTCATCAGATGCACTCAGTCGACCTTGGAGCGTGGAAGCAGAGATACAAGGAATAAAAGCTGCGGGAAACTTCCATCTCATAATGACTATCATAGTAATCTTAAAATATTCCTGGTATGGTTGTATTATGTGTCTGTGGTACTGAATAGTAAGTTAATAGCGTCCTTATGTTGCTATGTTGCTGCTATTATTATTATTATGTATCATTATTGTTTATCGTCTAAGGTATTGCTATGATGCTCCTATAGGATTCTAATGTATGTGAACTAAACAATTGGAGGATTATGTGGTTCTTTTATGTAAGAGAAATTACTAACAAAATCTCAATTGATCAAAAATTGATCACAAAAAAAAGTCATTTGCATCTTTTAGAGGACACCTGTTCATTTGATGCAGCACGGTTTTCATTGTGCAAGCTGAAATACTAATTTGAAAAGGCAGATTGGGCAAACCTCCACCCCAGGGGCTAAATAGCTGATTGGAAATGTTATTACAATGACAAGGAAAAGGTTTGCAACATCTGCATAGATATTTTACTCTGTTGACCACCTGCCTGTCCTTGAGTGAACTGGAGTTGCTCAGTCATTTGCTCGCTCTCCTCTCCTGGTGGGACCATAATGTCTCTATTACGTTTGTAGTGGCTCCTGGCCTGCCTAGACTCTCAGTCATGGGCTATTTTCTCACTATGTATCCCACAGGCAAGGGGAATGTGCACAGTATGCCCCAAAAATGGCACACTGCAGCAGCCGTACTGTGAAAACACCTGTCTTGAAAGGGTGTAGCTGTGAGTGAGAGACTGGAAAGAGGAAGATGTGTAGGGGCGAAAATTAGACTTCCTGTGAGGGTGGGAGGGTGTTTGACAGGCTGAAGAAGAAAACATGCATGTGAATACAGGAGAGAGACGGAAATATGGTACTAACATGGTGCAGAACCTTACCCTGACCTCAGTTTGTAGGGTATCCACCTAAGGATTTCCTCCTGCTGCAAAATCTCCCTCCAGAAATCACAGTTACAGCTGATATGATCAAGGAAATGCCTCAGCTGGGGGAAAAATGTCTCTCCCTCTCAACCTTCCCTTGTCTAGTCTTATTTGAACAGACAGGATGGCCTTAGCTGTCACAGTGGAAAGAGAAGAGATTAGCAAGGTGGCCACTTTAGACTTTGGCAGTGCTCCCTAAGACTATCAGGTGTATTAGGAGACTGAGCGTGGTTGGAGCTACACAGGATCAGAAAATGTTTTCAACCCTATGTAATCCAGATTTTTTTTCTTGTGATTGCGCTCCCGTGGAACAGTTCAATCTCAGTCACAAAGTTCAAATGAAAAGATGAGTGGGAGATGATTGAGTTTGTCATTATTAATAGCCTATAGATGTTTTTTCGTACTCCACGGGGCTTTTGATTCCAAGGGTGCGTCCATGACAGATGCCACCCATAGAGAGAGATAAACTACAAGCCATCATGTGCAGACTCGATAACAAGATGCAACACGATTCATGCCCAGTGGGAACATTGTCTCTGAGAAAGAACTCTCATACTTAAATTGGTTTGCAGGCTTGAAATGAAGAAAAGATGGCAAACACAGATATCTGGGCACCAGGATGTCAATGCAGCAAGCAGGAAGGCACTTTAATCTCCTCCATCACCTCTAATGACCTTTCAGGACTGTTGGCCCAGGATGTTAAGTCCACAACTTACTGCTGTATTTTTTTTTTTTATCCTTTCCTCCTTTTCATGCTATTCTAGCCTCAGGACTTGTAGCGCAAGTTTATGGCAACAGTGAGATGCGATGATGTCAACAATAATAAATCTGCAGAATGACTTCAAGCAGATTTATTACAGCAGAGGGAAAGGTGAGAATGTAAGGGAAGAAATGAACTATTAGAGTAGTGACATGCGGCCCATTTGATTGCTTCTTGGAGCTTGTTATCCTCAGGTGGCGTGACCCAGTTTGCGCCCTTGCTGCCCCCTGGTGACACACTGTAATTTCTGCTGCAGGGAGATTACTGGAGCAGGGAGACCTGGGACACGGAGTCAATTAGGGCAGGGCTGCACCTGTCCGGTGGGCGCACAACCACGGGCAAGCCCAGCCCCAAAGCAACAAGTTAATCTGCACCCAAAATATCTATATTTAAGAGCCTCAGATTGGTGTATTTCTGTGTCTCAGTAATGGTACTTGTAGTTTTCAGCCCACTCAGTGTCCATCTTTATCCATGAGGCTAGGTGAACGAGTGTATGCACGAGGCAGATGGACAGAGCATCCGGCGCGCTGTGTCTTGCACACCATCTGCTCTACCTGGCTTGGAAAACATCTACAGAGTACGGCCTAATATCGTGTAATGTGATTGGCTACGATTCAAAGCCAGTGGGGGCTGGATTCAGTCTCCTCAGTCTGTGATACAGCAATGGTGAAGTCCAAGTGCTGCACACCCTTAAAATCCTGCCAATCACTGGTACAGAAAAGGAAAGACAACACTGGTTGACAATTTCAGGGAGGAAAAAAAAATGTTTCTTATTACATATTTATTTATATTTTCATATACTTTTTACATATTCATTTGTCATAATAACACGTATCTCTGGAGCAGAGGGGAGATAGGCAGGGAGGGAAGGAGGAAGGGAGGGCATATTGTGGAGGAATGTCACTTTCTGGTTTTTTTTAACCCATTTAATTACAAGAGCATTGTCATTATTATTCAGTCAATAATATTCAGAGTCCCATTAAACAAGCTACAACAAAGATTTCCTAAAATGTAGGTTGACATATAAAACTAGCATTTTTTTTTTTAAACACTGGTGGTGGATATACCTGGGGGAGGATGATGGATATCTGGGATGACTGAGTACTGTGAGGCTATCAACTAGAGAAGTCGGTCCGGCAGACTGGGGGACTCTTATTGTGGAGGGTAGCTGTATACGAAAATACACTGAGGGACTGAATGAGGTGTACAATACACACGCACACACAACATACACACAATGGTCTCTACACAACCATCATGCTTCAACAGGACCTCATGTTAGTCTTTTTTTTTCTACATTACCATTGTGTTATAATAGAAACAACAACCACAACTGGGTCAAAAAATTGTGGAAGGAAAGATTCCCTCAAAAATGAAGAATGAAGAACTCAACAAAATGGTTTACCACTCTAAACGCAATAAAAAAAATAAAATAAAAAAAAAGTACTCAATGTCCTCCGCACCATGCTAGAAATTCATGACAGACATCAGACACTTCTTGGGCCAAAAACATCTTTCAAACGCTGGGTAAAACATTAGCATTCCCATCCCATGGGTCTGTGACAGAGCTTTTGAGACGAAGAAGCCCACTCCTCTCAAGACTACAAACCCTATTTTTCAAAACACAGTTGTAAACAGAATCCCTTGGAGAGTGTGGCGGACTGGCCAAGAGCGCACTCCACGCTGACTGGAGTCGAGCCAGGCAGAGATAGTAGCAGGCAGCAGAGGCACCAGGCCTGGGTCAGACACATGGACTTGACTGTTCCTGCCCGATTGTACTGGGAGCACAACCGTTTGGAAACGGGCAAAGGTCAATAGTTTCTGATCCAATTTGGTTGATTTCATTGATTTGATACACTCAATTAAATGCAAATAAATCATTTGAAAGACAAAAGGCGGGAAAAAAAATCGAGTCAAATCGATGGATTTGATCCAAGACCTGGAAGCTGCTGATTGGCCAACATTAATAAGGCAGCAAAGTAAAGAGAGAAAACAACAACAACAATAAAAAGGATGTTCTTTTAAAAAAAAAAAAAAAAAAACAGGATGAACACCAGCAGGTTCCTGTGATGCCCAGTCAAATTTAGATTGGCACCTGCTGGAGTTGTGACGCAGCCCGGCCTGTTGAACTACAGCTCAGAAATCATGCGAGCAATACTAACGATCCAATGGAAAAAGAAAAAAGACAAAGGAGAAAAAAAAAAGGGAAGGATTTCAAGACATTACTTCATCCACAGGTTTGGAGGAATCCCGTACAGTGCAAATCAAAAAATGCCCCCTTATATTAATAACAAGTCATGAAGAAAGTATTCTTAATAATGACATAACTTGTGCGACTGGATCATGCATCAGATCACTAAATGGGAGACGACACAGAGAG
>OMLB01045084.1:13276-25820 GCA_900302555.1 Myripristis jacobus | reverse complement strand
GGGGGGGGTCGTATTTGGACTGACTGACCACATGTGGCCCGGTGAGTCCAAAGACTTGGTCCTGGAATGCATATGTCACATGTTTCCTGAAGATGTCCATTCAACACTTATGTCAGTTATGCTGTGGATCATTTCAATGACATTTATTTAATATTAAAACGTTTCCCCTCTCAAGGATCACAAAAACATCCATTGATCGAAGGGCAGGGGACTTCAGTGGGGAACAGAGCTTTTGTTTCCAGTAGTGTCCTGTTTATATGGTCTTCTAGGTTATATGCTGTACCTGCATCACTGTTATATACTGTGATAACAGCACCACTCCAACAGATAACACTGCCTTGTTACAAACACAAGCAATCACATAGCTTGGGGCAATAGCTTGGGGTTCGTTACTAGTGTTGGCTAGTCTTTTAGAGGGGTGATCTGTTATGACAAAATGCTGGGGGCTTTTTTTCCCACAACTACATATGGATTGAGAATGGCGGGGCTTGTCAATGTTGGCATTTCTTTGTGGCCGGATGTGGAGATGCAGAGTTGGAGAGCCTGTGTGAGAATTTGCTCCCTCACTGGGAAGTGACATTGCGACAAAGGGTGGTCCTTTTCGGTAAGATGGCATTTCCGCGCGACCAAACGTGGAGGGTTTTTTGGGGGGGGGCCTATGTGGGTTGGTCCTTCTGCAGGGCTGAGATGTCCAGAGGAGGGGGGGCCCGCCCGCTCCACTCCCTCAGCTGGCCGTCCTTGAAGAGGAGGTTAAGGGCGGGCAAAGGGACACCGGACTCTGCTGCGGGCTGGCTGAGAGGACCCGACACACCGCTGTCCAGGTCAGCAGTCTGGCTGCCGTCCTGCCGACACAGGGCAAAGGTCACAGGTCAGAAGACAACGTATAGGCAATAACGTACTGTATATATGTGGAGTTTTCCTAGGATGGAAAGAGCAGACGAAGGAAACACTCTACTACAGGTGGTTCTGCTTATGTAGATGAAAGAGGATGCGATACATTCAAAACATATGGGAGTATATTGTGCTGTTCTTAACTTAACTCAGTCACCAGGTATCAAAGATGCCTGCAAGCAGCTTCACCTGAGTGAGACATTAACTGCGGTACGGCTAATAGTTCAGCTACTCTGTGACTGTAAACATCGCCTGTGGGATGCCTCAGCTCTGTTCAGGGTCGGCTATCAAGAACCACTGCAAAATTAATCGGTTTCCAACTGATCAGAATCAAAACACCAATACACTCCGGGGGAAATTGTACTACTATTGATTCATAACTACCCAATTAATTTTAATTAGTTTGCAAATAACTTATTAGGCATTTCCTGTGTAGCCCGGCATAATTACACTCTCCCTTGCAAGCGCACAGCAACCGCCGTCGTCGGTTTCCATTCTTCACTCCTAACACGTTCCATTTCAATCATGGCAAGAAGTTAAAGAGGCTGAACTTGTAGGGTCATTTTATCAGGACATACGGAATTTACACAGAAAAAAAAAGATATATGCAAAGAGGCTATTGCCAGCAATTTCATAAAACACAAAAGCAGCAATGATGTGAATTTGAAGCAGTGATGTCTTTTCACTGCTTGAACAAACCTTTTGCTGCATGCACTTTCTCAAAATACCGTCTCTATAAACCCATGCCTTTTATATAGTACTTGATGTTCCCTACTCAGTATTCAAAAATACAGAAATAACTTTACAGATGCTGCTTTTTGTGAGCAAAGATTTCCAGTTACTTACTAGTAACGATAACAATCCATAGTAAATTGCACATTGATGCAAACAAACCTCTTGATAGATGAAAATTTTTCAAAATGGTGTCTAACTTGTGGAATTACACTCCATTCGTTGTTATGTACCTGATCTGACAACCAAGACAACTAATTCTAGTGTATTAGTATATAAAACCTAATTCTGTCTGTTCATGTATGGCCCTTAACCCCAGTGACCTCAGAAACAGCTTTAAATGTTCAAAGGAGCTTAGTGAGCACTGGATTGGCAGCACACAGTGAGTTAACAACTGATTTCCTGCCTTGTGGAAAAGGCTCTGCTGTACACCCCACCTGCTTCATCTGCTGCTCTCCAGCGCCGACTGCGGCTCTGACTGCTGGAGGTAATCATACATCACTCTTTGAGAGTGACTGCTTTCAGAGAAATAATAAAAAAAAAAAAATGGATAGCTATGGTGCTCATTTTTTTTTAATCAGATGAGTCATGTTTGACTTCGCTGTCTACACCTGCTCATCTAATCTAAACGCAAAGCTGTAACCATGTGTCTGCTCCTTTTATGGAGTGTTTGCATTTTGTATTACAATGCAAAATTACCATGACAGACATAAGCAGTCGAGGACTTGCACTGTGCATCACATTATGCCTCGCCAAAGCTTTCCTCAACTGTAACCAAACTGAACTGGTCCACACAGAAGAGGCAGTTGCACCAAATGACCCCTTTTGATTGTCGAGGGTGAGCCTGGAGGTTTCCTTACCAGAACCCATGAAGTTCAGGGACTGGCTTTTGTTTCCCTTCCCACGGCACAGAGACCCAACCGTGAGGGATAGAGGGGGCTTCAGGATTACTGTTTTTTTGTAGTCTCTTTTTCTCCTCCACTGTTCCCCGCATTTACTGCTCCATCTTTTCCAAGTGAAAAAAACATGGCAGACAATGTGTTTCATGTTGCTTGTCATGTTTTTTACTTTGATCCAGTGGGTCTTTGCTTGTGTGAGGCAGGATTTTTTGACTAAAGTATTTTAATTTCCTGCGCTTGACTAGCACCTGAAGAAAGCAACTAGGAGTTAAAGAGTTTGGCTGTTTTTGAGATGTAAGTGATTAAATTTAATGAATTCCTGATCATTCCAGCTGTAAAATTCAACCTCTCTTATTTCCAGCCTCTCATATTCTCACTGGAGCTTTCTGCCTCTTTTCCTTGTTGCAAGTGGTCTCAGGTGGTCGAGGGGGGGTGACAGGGGAGTGCTATTACCTGGAACGACTGAACGAAGCTCAGCACCTTCAGTGATAGCTTTCGGCTTGAGTGAAGTAGCTCTTGAAGGCTGAAAACACACAAAAAAGTCCAAGTTTAGCATTGTTTGAACACACTATACATGGTTTCGCAATGTTTTCCACAATCTTGAATTCTTTTTCTTTAGGTCAGGGGAATGACAGTGACACTGAGTCTTGATTTACCTCTCTTTGCTGCACAGTTTGTGCGAGGCGATCTTTCGACACACTTTGCGGTTGAGCTCGGAGCTGAAGAGGGGCATGCCGAAACACAGTTCCAAAGGGACCCACTCGTCTTCAGATGATAGAGCTGAGAAACAGTGATTGGTGGGGGAAGGAAGGGATGGGAAATAAATATAAAATGAAATTGCAGAGAAATCAAAGTGTCACAAAAAAACAAGGGACAGAGCTGTCATTTATCACTGAGAACATTTTTCAAAGAGCATTTTGAAAAGAGACTTTTCAAAAAAGTATTTTACCATTTATTTTATGTGTAACTGTCTTCCATAACAAACTGTTTTAGTCTTTTCAAATGAGTATGATAGCAAGAGATTGCCCAGTGACTGCTAATAACTTAACTACTGGAAATGAAATCTAACAAGGCAGCCGACTGGCTCATTCGGTTAGGGCCAACGCCATGTTCCTGCAACGCTCTGGGACTGAATCCGAATCTGGACATTTGTTGCATATCACTCTTGTTTGTATCTACTTTCAATTATCTCATGAAGGCAAACGCCTTTATCACATAAAATCATTCAAAAACAAAAAGAAAAACCACAGACGTACTGTCCGTCTTTCCTTTGGCGTCTCCGTTGTTCTCCTCTGTCACCAGCTCAAAGGACTCAGTGCTGCCGTTGGTGTCCAGGCCTCCACCTAGATGAGTGTCTCCTGGAAGAGGAGCAGGAACTTCCAGTCAGCATCAAGGCACTTAAAGCCTCATCCCAAGTTGTGTAGATTTGTTTCGTTATCATTGCCCTCTTGCGGAATAACGACCATGGGATTGCCCATAATAATGAATTCAGAGCTGCATTGAAAAAGGAGAAAGCTGACAAGCTGACGTTAGCAAAGGCTATCATAATAAGGGACACAATTAATGAGACTGCATAACTGCATAATTAAAATGACCAAGAGGAGTCTTTTCTCCGGCTAAAAGTGAACGCACAATGGAACGATGCATCAACACAATGTATGTCTCTATAGAGGCCCCATATGTAGCTGGTACTGTATGTTCCAGTACAACTTGGAAATCGCGCGCTCCTGTGTGTGTGTGAGTGTGAGCGCATGTGTGTGTGTGTGTACGCGTGTCCCTGACTCCTACCCCTGCAGTCAGCAGCATCGCTGGCCCGGCGCCGGTGCCTGTTGTTGGAGTTGAGCATGGTGATGTAGCCACACTGGTGCTCCAGATCCACGTGCTCCTTCAACGTCCGCAGGGCTTTGTGCACGCACATGTTTGAGAAGGAGAACTCTGCACGGGGACGACACAGAGGGATGGGCTGCCAACATGCACTGCCATGCCACTTCAAGTCACATCTGCATCAATCTGATCGGTAACGGATTTTCTACGATTTATTCTGTAAGGCGAAAACAGAATCAGTGGGAATATCCCCAAAACACGGTCCTGCACTCCACAAAGGGGAGCTGCAGACACTGGAGCTGATAGATGGGGTTTTGTGTAGATTATCATGTTGAGAAGTACTGTATCGGTTTCATTTGACATGTATTTTTTTCAGCGGGTGTAATGCTCTGAAAGCGAATGTATATTAGGCGGATGAGTCTTGCTGTTAAGCTGGATACACAACAAAGGGCTTCAAGAAGGAAAAGGATTCAGAGGAGTCGAAATCCTTCACAGGATGTTGGAGAGTTAAGCCCTCAAAGCCCAAATCAGCAAATGTTTAAGTCACCAGAGAAAGGACCACATTTTGCTTGCTGGATGAAGATACTGTTAATCACTTATGTGCAACACAGCACTAACAATAATCCAACATAAATTTTAGTAGTACGTAATGATAATATTGTTATTTAATAAGTTAATCCTGCTGTAAACCCTGGAAAAGTTTGGCCCAGTTCCTCTGAACCTTCACTGAGCATTTCCTGACCCTGAAGCCAGTCTCCCAGTCAGTTTGAGTGGATCTGCGACAGACAGTGCCACAGCGAGACATCGGCACTCTTCATTCTGTAGTTTTGAGCTTTGGGAGAGAAGAGTGCTTTATCAAAATACTCATGTTTTTAAATTGAGAGTCGTTTTGCAATTTTGCAGAGTGACATTTTCGTCCATCCTTTAATTCAACATCACGGAAAATGCAGAACAATCCTCAGCTGATTTTCTTGAGCTTAAATAAAAGCTAAATGAATTAAAATGAGTGATTACCTCCCACCCTCTGCAAATGGCACAGACATCCATTAAAGCTCACATTTAATTCAGTTTTCATTTCCTTTACAAACAGACTGAGGCTTCGGACATGAGTAATATTCTTCATAATGTTTAACAAATAAATGTAGCTTAGATTAAAGCTGAAATGATTCACTTAAATTGAATGAAACTACAAGATCTCTGCGCTAGCCCTGAGTGTAGTCATTATTCATAACCAGATGTATTGGCATAACATATAAGCTATACAGGGTCAATTATCTATCACTTTTTTCCGCTGTATTCAACACAGCTTACCGCCTTTCAGATCCTCCTCATCAAATGGGAACGGGATGTGAACAGTTTCTCCATGGCCGTGCATTCCATGACCCTGAGGGCACAAACACACACACACACACACACACACACACACAGTGAGATACTTTATTCTCTAAACGCTGAAAGCAAACAAAAAGTGAAGCTTGATACAGGCCTGAAAAGGTGAACTCAGTCATGACCTTAAACCACTGTGTCCGAGCATAAAGTAAGTCTGAATGTGTAGCTTTTTGTGAGTTACAATTATAACCAAAACTGGCAAATAACCGCTATTTTTCCAAAAACATTCTTCTAACTCACGGCTAACCTAAACCTGAGACCTTGTGTACGAAAATCCTGACCCAATCTGACTCTGGCAGACTGAGCCTGACCCCTCTGGGTGCTCCTCCTAAAAATATCAAGCTTGTAGGTGTGTGTGTGTGTGTGTTCACCTGGATCAGTACAGCAGAGTGTGTGAGAGCATCATTGAGCATGGTCAGCACATTGGAGGTAGGGACGACTCCGGGGTCATGACCCCAGGAAGTGATCAGCAACCTGTCATAAACCTGAAACACACAACACTACGTTAACACAACGTCCACAGCCCACTCACACACACACACACACACACACACACACATATACACGGCTTTCGCTGTACCATCACAAATCCAGTATGATGGAAATAAAATCATGTGCTTTACGTGGGGACAGCAGCTCATAATTCAGGACAAACATGCAGAAAGAGTCATTTCTCCTGACAAACCCATCAGACTCAAAGTGCAAAATCCTGTGCTTAAATATTTCAGCCAAATGATAAGTCACTGTCCATCCTGCAATGCAAAACATTAACATCTGATCCAAGATTTCAGATGAAGCTCAAAGTTGACTTTTCCATGACTCCGTGAGCAAATCTGAGCTTCGTGATGAGCTAAAAATGTTTTTTTTCTTTCCTGATGTATTAGTGTTCAGCACAGAAAAGCGCTTGAGGGAGTAAAGCGTCTGGTTTACGCTACACTGCTGTCTTTCTCTGGGGAAACATATCTGATAAGCACCTAAAGCGATGGGCGTGTGAATCGAGTGAGAAAAACCTTGATGTTCCCTGACTTCTCTAGAAAATTCATCCAATTCCCACATGTTCCTTGTCTGGAGTATAGCTCTCAAAATCCCATGATACTCCAGAACCAGTAGGAGATTTGGAACACGGAGGGTGCATGCTGACTACGGCTGAGATCGTGCCTCGCGTGTGTGCTGCTGAGAAATGAAGGCTGAGAGGGAAAATTTGCTTGTTTCATTGGCAAAACTTGCCAGTGGAAAAAGTGAAAATTCACTTGAAATAAGTGAAAATTAGCTTGAAACAAGAAACAAATTTTGCCAATGAAACAAGCAAATTTTCACTTGTTTCAAGCAAATTTTAACTTGAAACAAGAGAAACTGTCTAAAAACAAGTTACTTCTGAGGTAATCATGGCTTATTTTAAGGGTAATGAGATATTTTGACTAGAAATAAGACAAATAATCTTGGTAAGATTTTGAGTTTTTGCAGTGCATATTTTCCACTTGTGGGCAGGTGTTCTGACTACCCTGAAGATCCAAGCGGGAAGATCCAAGCTTAAAAAAATAATTAAAAAAAATAAATGAAAACTACAAAAAAAAATTACAACCAGGTGTTTGGTCTGATTGTCACTGGTGAGGCATGGCTTTTCCTATCATGTATGTGAATATTCCTATTTGATTTAACCTGGAATATGTCTTTCAAATCGGGCGATCCTGGAGTGTGTCTTTGAGTTTGGACTAACCTGGAATATGTCTGGAAGTTTGCGGAGCCTGGAGCCTTTGGAGAGCAACAGAGATGGCGGGCCTTGGCCGGTCACATGGTACAGGTACAGCTTGAACCAGATGGAGCTCACCTCAGGGATGGCCGGGCCGATGTGCTGCCGGGTGAAATGCACACGTGGATGTATACGCAAACCTCAGTGCACCGGAGCATGAATAATGCACGCGTGTGTGTGTGTACATAAAACAGAGCAAAAAAAAAAGTAATTTGGTTCTGTCAACGTGTCGTCTCCCAACATTACATCCTTTAGTCTCGGTGTTGTTCTTCTGTCAAAGAAGTGGAAATTGAAACTGCTATCAGGGATGTGTAAATAGGAAACAAAAAACACCAAGAAAACAATTCACTGAATCCCACTTCACTGGGTCCCAGCAGTCTGAGAATAAACAGCAGCATGAATGGCACAACAAGTTTAACTCCCTCTCTTTCTCTCTGTGTGCTCAGCCAGAAACCTGGAACACAGCCAGCCAGTGGAATTGCTTGCGAGCCTCTCTCTGTTTCCCTCTCTCTCTCTTTCTCTCCCTCTCTCTCCCTCTCTCTCCCTCTCTCTGTTTCCCTCTCTCTCTGTAGTCTTGTTGTTGGAGGCAATTGCAGGCTGAGCGTTCACCCAGCACACAAACACACACACACACACACACACACATACACACCACCCCGGGCTGTTCACACTGCACACATAAGTGTATACACACAGCAACAGGCCAAACACAGTACACACGCGCATGAATAGCTCACCAAAATGCAAACACAGATCTCTCGCCATCCCCAACCCACACACACACACACACACACACACACACACACCGCTTCATCCAAAGTGCCAGCATGCCACAGAGTAAACCTCAGCTCTCCCTCCCTCCAGGCTTCAGTACCTGAGGCGTGCAGCTGCTGATGGGCCTGATTTCGTTGCTAAGCGGCGCCATGGAGACCAGCAGCTTGTAGTTCTTGTTGAGGACGCGGCTGCAGGTGGCCGGGTCCAGACCCAGCAGGCTCTCGCAGCGCAGCATGTCCAAGGGGAAACCTGGTGGGGCCAGAGGCCGGCGGGACAGACAAACAAAGAAGGGACAGGGGTGGGGTTTTTTTTTTCATTTTTACTAGATGTTTTACGGTATTGTTCTGTGCTTTCCTCCTTCCTCCCATGCACTTTACGCCCTCTACACACTCCTTTTTCTGCACTGCCTTGTAGCATCTCTGTCCTTTGAACCAGAACCGGAGCTTTCTGGCACTTAATGTCGCTGAATTGATCTTTGCTTGTTGATGGATAAAAATTGCACATGTACGTCACTTTGGATAAAAGCACCGGCCAAATGTGAATTGTAATTGTAACTGTAATGGTCCTGTGCCCTCCCCCGCGCTGTAAGTGCTACTGAATGACTGAGGTACAAATCCAGAACAACAATACCAAGGACGAAGGGCAGATAAAAGTCCTGGAGGGCAACCTGCCAACCTACAGCACATCAAATGGTGACTTGGCCGGTGAGAACAAATGGGAACCTCACATCACATGCAAACAAACAAACAAACACGTGCATCAACAGCACATCACGTCCAAGCCGCACTTTTATCTAAGGCAGAGAGGCAGGAAATGCGGCTGAGAAAACGAACAGCTGTGTGCTTTGATTAATTGCTTTAATTGATCACTTAATTGATCCTTTTCAGTCACACTGGAATCCAGTAAGTGTCTTTGAGTGTTGAGCGTTAAAGCAGATGACGAAGATGTGGCTTAAGTCTGAAGGACCAAACTTAAATAACTGGTAAGAAGCAATCTGAGAGGTATATACTATGGAAAGAACTGCACATCCAATTAGCAAGTTCATTTTTTGAATACAGATGGGAAAAAGTTAAGCTAAAGCTTGACAGAGATGATTTTTTATGCATTCAGTCCAGGAGTGAGTTGACTGGGTGAATGTTAATGAAGCTCATGTGAAAGTTAAATAAAGATCATCTCTTTCCCCACGTATGCACCATCATCATTTGCTTTCCAGTGCTTTTAAAGCCCTGCCGCTCTCAGTCGAGAACCGCTGTCCAATCAGCATTCAGCCCACATTCAACCGGCCAATCAGATGGATGAAGCTGAATTAAATAGCTCAGCTGATTTCTGTCATTCTGTCTCTCTAGACTGAGAACGAGATCCACCTCCACCCCATAATCTCCATCTTAAAATAACTAAATAAATAAGAACTGGTCATCTGCAGTCACTCCACCAGCAGCGTCTATCCATTCCTTGCCCATCCATACATCATCATCTGTCTCTATGAGCATGTTTTCAATTTTTAAAGGAGTCTAACCGCCAAACTACTGGTTATTCATCATGAAACGTATCTTATCTTTCTTTTACAATTTGATGTCTCCTTATTAAAATGATGGTAAATTCTTACGTGGGCTTCGTCTAGTTTGACATTTTATTTTAGTTGGGGTGACAACTCAGGCTACGTGAAATGTCATAAATTACCTGAAATTGATATTCTGATATCGCCCTTTCACAGATAAAGCAGTATCAGGTTATTCTACCGGTAATGCACGGCAACTGTTCAAAGAGGTTTAAGCACATTTTACACTTTAACAACAACAGCATCTCTGCATGTAAACTAAAGCCATTTAGGGCTAGGGTCTCCGCATAGATGTCAACTTGGCATCAAGTTTATGCAAGGCCAAGCACTAGGATACCTGTGTACAGAAAGTCAATGACATGCACATTAATGCAGAAGTCCAAAAACTTTAATGTATACACTGCCTTTACACGCCGATTATGTTAATATAGAGGTATGAAATGCACTTTATACACCAAAATTGTGTGTTGACTCTACAAACTAAGGAAGAAATCATATGCAAAACCCAGTTTGTGCAGTTTTTAATTCTGTCACTGATTAGAGCAGGCTGGGATGATGATGTTTGCCATGTTATAATATTTTTCACAGTCAGGCTTAGATCTTAGACACGAGTTTTTGCAAATAAACTCTTGAGAGGAGCAAGAAAATCTGTCATTAGGCACCGTATGTTAGTTGTTGTAAATCTGAATTCAACCAGAGAGCTAATTTAGAGCTCGTACAGCGCTCAAGCAACAGTAAAGGAAAACAAAGAGGAAAAAAAAGTCTGGTCTGGTGGCAATTCACATAAATGGATTCTGTCGGTGAGACAAATTTCCCTGTGTTTCTAAGTGAACAATTATCACCGTCATGACTAGGCTCAAAAATCCTGCATCAGTGGGGGCTTAGTTTAACTTTAGCCAGCAGGCTCTCGTGGTGCAGAGCATCCTGGGGAAGCCTAGGAGAGCAGATGAGGAGGATTGAGAGACAGATGATCAGCACTGAGGCACCCAGCCAAGCCAAACAAAAAGCATCTGTTGAGTCAGTGGCTACGACAAGAAAACCGAGAGATCTGCTTTGTTGTGGCTGGAGGAGCCGAGGGAGGGACTCTCTGCTGCTGCACCTGCAGGGAGACGAGCTGGAGGAACGCAGCTCTGTGGATCCAGAGACACACGCCACCATATTCAGGAGGAACTGGGACTGGAGAGGAGCGAAGCAACATGGCTGCCAAAGCAACAATGGAGGAGCACCTTTTCGTTCGGCACATCCCGAGTCATTTCCACCATAAACTCTCCAATGAAAGTGAGATATTTAGACAGCGGAGCACTCACTAATGTCCCCTGACTGAGAGCTTAATTCAAGACCAGTCCAGTCGATTTCACCACACAAAACACTGCAGTCATCTGCTTTCAGCTGTCTGATGAGCCGGTGGCAGTGATTCAGCCTCTGCACATTTGGGTCACAGTTTGGGATAACCAGCTGGGATTTTGCTAATTGGTATATTCAAAACAACAGCCTTCCAGCAACAACAGTCAATTTGATTTAGGTCATAAAATATTTGCACTTCAGTGGTGGAACATTTTGGCCATGTTGCGCATTTTTGTTTTCTATTTACCGGGGGGCTTAGAGCCCTTACCTGCTTCATCTCCGGCCAACAACCATCAGCAGAAACATCCATTACCGCCTGTTTACAGGATACTATTTTGTATTTTCATAAATCGCAGCACTAAATTTCATAAATTGATGTTGTGCTCTGAGCCACACAAACAGTCAACAGCCAATGACAACATCACCAAGACAACCCTCTGCACCCATATTACACCTGCTGATTGAACTTATTCTGTATTCTTCTGTCAACAGTGAGCACTTTTGTCCGCGTGTCCGTGTGTCTGTGTGTCCGTGTGTCCGTGTGTCTGTGTGTATGAGCATGATCAGCTCTCGCTCTTTTCACACCGAAGTCACAGACCTATTTCGCTGAGCCTCTCTCCAGCGCTCACCCTCAATTCCGGTTGTGGCAAACAAGCCAGGGAATTGCACGCGGGATTACTTGCACAGAAGAAGACAAAGGTATACATTGTGTTTGCAGTAGTTTGCACTGTGTGTGTGTGTGCGTGTGCGTGTGTTTGCATGCAGACCAGTTAATATTTCACAGTGTCACAGTCACATAGTGTTAAATGTGGCACGAGAGAGGAAGTGTGATAGGCCACTGTATAGTTACCTATATTAGGTATATCGGGCCCCTGGTCCTGAGTGAGTTCCTTGTTGTAGCGCAGGAAGAGGATGGTGTTCTTGAGGGTCAGGGCGTGGTCAAAGTAACGCTGGGCCTCGCCCTCTGCTGTGCTCTCCACCTGAGCAAAGAGACCAGCTTTAGGTGCAAGAATGTGAGCACATGTAAACATCAAGCTTATATCACATAGGGGCAAATATTTGGTGCCAGCTAAGCCCGGTGCCCTTGTCCTGTGTGTGTGTGTGTGTGTGTGTGTGTGTGTGTCGCCCACGACGTTTCACAGCAAACACCAGCTTCCATCAGCGAAGCCCATATTGAGACCTCACCAAGAGAATGCTTTAATTAATATTTGTTTTCATTGTTGGCATCATTGATTTTACCTTTTCCAGCTCGGCCAAGAAGCTGTCCAAAGTCTCATCAGACAGCTTGCCCACCTCAAACATGGTAACCGCATGGCTCTTCAGGTTCTGATGGAAAAAAAAAAAAAAAACAGAAGAAACTATCAAGACGCAAGCTGTGGGATC
>OMLB01045084.1:2370-13256 GCA_900302555.1 Myripristis jacobus | reverse complement strand
TGGGAGAAATAAGTGTGTGTGTGTGTGTGTGTGTGTGTGTGTGTGTGTGTGTGTGTGTGTGTGTGTGTGTGTATGTCCTGTCACTGACCGGAGACAGGTTGCCCATCATGAGGAAGGCGGTGAGGGTGGAGTCAAAGAGGAAGGCGATCCTCTTGGTGGGCGCAGCCGGGATGCTCAGGCTGCTGACGCTGGCTGTGTCTGCTGTGGAAACCGAGACGAAAACATGCAACAACAAACAGTTAAATATATAATAGATCCTCTACCATTAGTGCCTGTATTAGTATGGGAAGCCACTGTAACGAATCAAAGCCTTAAAGCTGTGCTGTGCTGAAACGACACAAGTGCCTTTAACATACACAATCCTTTTACCCTCTGGTCAAATGCTGAGTTTATCAGTTCACTCTGAATTTTTCAAATACTTTTTCTTATGAAAATAAATCCCAGCATGCCCTGGAGTGACCCCTTGGGGACCAATTGTGGTGTATGTGTGAGGCTGCCTGAGCCCTGCATTACCAACTGGGATCCCAATTAGACCCGAGTGGACACTTCTATTCGGGTTAAAATCACCACAGTTTTTTTTAAATTGTCACTTCCAGAAGATGTAGCTTGTAAATTTGAGACAGGCATTACAAATTTAAAATGACACCAAAAATATCAATAATGTGAGAATGACTGGCCTACTTAGGGATTCATTTGTAACCATCAGAAAGTGGTGTGTGTGTCCGTGTGTGTCTGTGTGTGTGCATACATCATAGCATATGTGTGTACTTGCTTATTTGCATTCACCAGAGCATAAATCTGTGTGTATGTGTGTGTGTGTGTGTGTGAGTGTGTGTGTCCAGCCAGGCACCAGACCTTGGTCCTCCAGGCTGGTGGTGTCTGTGTCGGTGGCCGAGGAGCCTCCCTCCATTACCGGACTGCCCTGCTCCCAGGACAGCAGCATCTTCTGGGGGTCCATGGTGCTCCTGGCACAGGGCGAGACAGAGCCGTGTCACCACCCACACACAGAGGAACTCATGCGCTCACACACACACACACACTCATGCCTACACACTACCATGTCTAGGTTTATGCGCATGAGGAGCATCTTAGAGGTTTGTCGTATACTGGGGGCAAAAAAAAACAACTTTTCGCAATTTTAACACCCCAATTAATAAACTTCAATTTACTTCAATCTTAAAAACAAACAAAATCCTTCCGTTAACTACTGGGATTTCAATGCAGAGACCATCTTCAACGGATGGACTGAATGTTTAGATGGATGGCTATTAAAGGTGCACTTTGCAAAACTGAAGAGAGTCGATTAAAATGAAGACTCTACAGATCCAGCTGAAAAAAATGCAGAATAAGTATGCAATTCATCAGTGTCAGGCTGATGATGAGAACTGTCTCCGCCGTCAAATTATGTGCTCATGCCATGTTTTTTTTTTTTTTAATCAGCTGAATCTAAATGTCCTCACTTAAACTGACCTTGGGCTATTTCGCATAGTGCAACGTTTAATGGCTGTCTGGTTAAATCGCACATACTTGAGTCTGTTGACAGAGGGGGCGCTCTTCCAGGTGGGGTGCAGCTGGTCGGAGCTGAACACCTGGCCCTTCTTGACAGCGAAGCCCAGGCGACAGTACATGGAAACCGCGTTCTGGTGAAACAGAGACGCGGTCAAAGAGCCTCGTCCTTCCATGCCACTTAAACTTTTCATGCTGTACCTTTTGACACTGTGCGTATCGCCCCGCTGCACCGCAGGGAATTGCTGGCCAGGTTTGACATTCAAAATAGTGAATGTAAAAAAAAAAAAAAAAAAAGCCCCAGTACTCTGATTCTGAGAAACTGACACAACATTTTGGCCACTATTAAAAGACTTCAAATTCATTCCTGCTTGAAACAAGTGGAAAGAAATCTGCAAACAGGGTGTGATAGTCTCTAGTTTCCTCTGAAATCTCATCCACTCTGATTATTTTCAGCATCAACTAAAAAAAAAGACAGATGATGGATATATCACTTAGATGATGTCAAGATATCAACATTCATGTCAGTGTTGATATGTAATATCTGAAACAACTGATTGAGAAAATTTACCCTGACACACATTACTCCGAGACCAGATGACTGAATCTGTGTAAAATAAGACAAACATTAAACCCGATAAACTTTCCACATACTGACTGGCTGTCTTTTTCAGCTTTTCATTTGCTAATTTATTCGGTCTTGAGCTTGCCTTGCCGTGCAATCTTTTATTCAGGCTGATGAGGCCGCCTCAGTCAAGTACAGTGGGCTTGATTGCTTTCTGCTCCTCAGTGCCCTCTAAGTGCAGGCTGAGGTCAACTCTTTTGCCATCCACTTCCATATTGAAAAGAAACACAGCGCTGGGAAATTGTAAAGTCACTGAGGCCATGAGGTAGTCATTACAAAGAAGAAAGTTTAAGGCGAGTCACGAAGGAGAGGCGCTCCGCACAAAACAGACCTCTCAGACATCTCAATCATCTCAAACGTTCCAGGCTTTCTCATCGCACGCTGCTACCTTCATCCCCTTCCCTCAAGTGCTGCTTTTCAGTAGCAGGAAAGGGAAGAGAAGAGACGGAGGGGGGGTGCGGTGAGCGGCTCCTCACACTGGAGGTCACACCACTGACAGCGACTCTGCCTCTGTGTCTGATACGCAGTGAGCAGCAACTGGGGAAACTAGGTCAAACTGGAGCGCCGATTCAACCTCAAACGGTGTCGCTCAGTCTGCGGTCATGCCAGGGGGACGCGCCGCAGCTCATCTGGCATGTGACACACACAGCCAAACTGTGCAGAAATAGTTACTTGTTAAGAAATACAACAGGTTCCCTAAACCACATCAAGAATATCAATTTGCACATAATTTCATTTGAACGGCGCAGGGCTAAAATAAAAACGACAGCAAGGCCAATGTGCTCGTCTAATAAAATAATAGGATCTACTTAGCCTAAAAGCTACATCTTAATTTAATATAGTCATACCTTTGAAAGAGGAATGAGCATAATACTATTACCACGGCAAAAATAAATAAATGTCTCTGAAAAACAAGTTTGAGCTCTCATTATTAAACTATGAGATTTGATGCTGAAGATAAATATGTATAATTGGCTACAATTACAAAAAAAAAACCCCAATACAATGGTACAATTAGCAAGAAACAAATGTATGATGCATTTACCTTTCAATCGAAGCCACACTGCCAAACCGTGTGCCCTCAAGCATACAGAGAGCCCAAAAACACATCTTGTTTCAAAAATCCCATCAAAACCACAGTGGAGCCCAAGAACCCAAGAAAATTGCCTCTCCATTTTGTCAGTGTCAATTTTGAGCGAAGGAGCGCATTCCACACAGTTTTTCATGCTCTGGTGAAAGGTGGCATTTTAGACTATTTTCCCTGCAATAGGTCTCTCACGTTTGCTGGCAAATGGATACCCACCTTCACTAAGCCCAAGTCAATCTCCAACACATTCGCCAGCTGAAAGGCACAGAAGGAGAGGGAGATGGAGGAAATAAATTGAGTGCGGTTGAGGCGGTGGTCGATAAACACACAAACACACACATGTTCATATTATATTCGCTGACCACAACCAGAATGTACACACAAAAAAAAAAAAAGAAAAAACGTTGATAAAGCCTACCTCTGATACGTTCGTCTGCTCATCAATGGACACGAAGATTTTGTAGAGGAGCGTTTCAAAGTAATCGCCCTGCACGCGGTTCATGACGAAGCCTTCCAGCGGGGGCACTGGGAACAGGTGAGGATTAAAACACTGTGCTAACAATGCCAAAGATCAATATACTTTGGCTACTTTGCAGTGAAATTGGTTTCTCATGCACCTCTTCTGAAAAAAAAAATGCATTTATAATATCACCATTAAGCCTCTTTTCACATCCACAGACATCCATTATCCATAATGGCCCTATTAAGTACCGAGACTGGTGTGTGTACCCAAGTACCTGTATGCATATGCTTGCATTAATGCTCAAAAAAACAACACACACACACACACACACACGCACACACACCTGAGATGCAGCTGTCGTCCGATATGGGTACATCTAAGTAGATGAAGCCGCGGTTGTACAAGCCTGGATGGAGAAAACATTAAGAACACACATGAAAACACACTCTTCTGAACATCGAAGATTGTGCTTTGGTTCATCACAGTTACGTGCCGCTTTAGCAACAACAGAGCTCTGCAAATCAAAAAAAAAAAAAAAAAAGAAAGAAAGAGAGAGGAAAAGAAACACAGTCAATCAAGTCGTATTTGAACAGCTACTTGTAGTGAAATTGGCCCAACCGAGTCTGCTGTGTTTACTTCTATTTGTTCCAATCCAATTGCCACCACTTTATCACTGTCAAACTGTTCTCCAATTAACATCTAAAGCGCGCGGACAGATCCTCCGTCACAATTCCTTGACATTCACGCCTAAATGCTGCAGATAAACTTGTAGGATTGGCATCAGCATTCACGTGCGGAGTGAAAGTCAGGAGGGAACGCGATTTTGTCGGGGTCTTTCTTCTGTAATTCAGCGAAGCTCGCGGCATACTTGATGTGGACGGTGAAGCAATCCACTGTGAGATGAACAGAATCTCGATTTGCTACAAATTCTGGATACAGTCACGGTGTCTTGGGAAAATCAAAAATGTGAAAACCCCAAAAATGCACCACACCCATCACTTTAAAAACTGAGGAGGCTGTTCAAAAATCTTGGCTAAATTTTTATGAACTTGTTTTAGGTACTACTAAAAATTAAGTCTCGATTCAATAAAAACAACATTTTTTGAAGAAGTAAAAGTAAAGGCTTTTTGATATAAAAATACAAAAAAAAAAAAACATTTCGCCATTTTGTAAATTGTTTAATTGTTTTCATTATGACTTGAACCTGTGCAGATGCAGCCGTTTTAATTGTCGAGGAGATGTAGGAGAGGGACACTCACTTAAGACCACGTTGTACTCCATGGATCCTGCCAGCTGTGGGCCAGAGTCTATCATCTTATCAATGGCCTTCTTCTCTGCTTGGGAACAGATCTGCAACCACACAGCAAACAAGCATTTTATGGCATACATACATGCAGTGGTGGAGAGTAACTGAGTACACACAGGGGGAAATGGTATCGAACATCTTGTCTCATTCTGGGTATTTTGCGCAAAATGTTGGAATATTCCTTTAAAGTATTTTTAAAAGCATGTACTCCAGTCATTTAACCAAAGTAAAGATTTGACCGAGCAACTTTCACTTGTAGTGGGGTAATGACTGACGGGAAGTATGTATACTTTGACTCAAGTGATGGGGTTGTATACCTTCACTGCAGAAATGTGTGTATGTCTTTGTTTGTGTGTGTGACACACCGACACCGAACACCTGTGGTGATGCAGAGTTTGGGAACAGGACTGTAATTAGAGAGTGTGGATGCTTGGACTGCTTTCCGATTTTCCACATTGTTATTTACTCTGGAAGACAGATATACCGGTGGGCGCTTGGCAAGTTTGGATTTTTAAGTGAGGTGAGATCTCCACATGGTGCCGAGGCTCTTGCGGGATGAACAGATGCAGATGCTAGATGCAGTTATGAGTTACAACGCTCGGGACGACGTGCACCCTTCTGTCACTCAGTTTGTAGATCAGCGCTGACATGCGAGTGAAAGAGAAGGGAGATTAAACAGAACAAATTGGCCCTTCTTCGCGGCGCCTCTGGTAAACGCATTCAGCTGTGGCAAAAATAATTAAATGGCAAAACTGCTGAGCACGCAGTAGATGTCAGTCTATTTGATTTCAGTGACAGTTTCAGATGAAATTCCCAGTGCACAGTGAGAAATCACAACTACCCCATTGGCTCATCTTGTGCATGTTATTCTCACTCACCCCTCTACACGTGTAACCAGTCTGCTACTACTGACACACGTTGGAAACACACGTTGACTATCAGATAAGACAAGCAAAGCGTGTGCCGCACCCTGATGTCGTCCTCGGTGATGAAGCCTGTCTGCGCCACCCACCACGGCTCCACTGAGATCTCCACCGGCTTGGCTGGCAGCAGATCCCGCGCCGATTTCCTGCGGAAGAATTTCTGACACGGGACACAGGAGAGCAGGTGAGCTGAACTGAACTCGGCGAAATCCACCGAAGTGGGAAGTGAGGCGTTCACAGTGTAATTTTTGAGAGGAAATTCAGAGAGGATGAAGAAAATAATTGTTTTTTTTCTTGGACATGCTACATGCTATGGCAGTTGTAATTACACTCATGAGAAAGACAAGCTTACTTATTCATTATTGCTGTGCTTGATAAAAGGAGGAAAAAAATACCACTTCACTAAACACTCACACAGCTTCCCTTGGCCCATAAACAGTGAACATGAACAAAGTGTCCATTAGTAGAAAAAAGAAATAAGGAAAATTAAAGAAAAATAAAGAAATACAATCTGACCTATCATGTTGTTGATGAATAAACAACTTATTAAAGAAAGGTTATTTTAGTAAGATGTCTCACTTTGGAGGACCTGCACTGGTTCATCAGGTCAATGTACTGGTTTCTCCCAATGCCAAGCAGCCTCAAACCTGTGGGATGATGGGAAAATGAGTCCGACACTTCAAAAGTTAATCTGGCCTCGGTAACTGGCCGTGAAGTTGTAGTAATCACAGTGCATTAACAATACAGCAAATAAATCCGGCTGCGGCACAGCTGGAATGTGTCTCTGGCATTTTTCAATTACAGCGACTGAGGCTCTTCAAGAAATGAGAGAGAATTATAGAGAGAGGCAAAGTATATAAATTGGTTTCCAGAATATTTCCAGCCTCATATTGAAGAGTTATTTCAGTGCACGGAGGAGCCTTGTGAGTAGTGAGTGACTCATCCCAACTCCGCATAGGGAGTGGTCTCTCTCTCTCTCTCTCTCTCTCAAACACACACACACACACTCTCTCTTATAATCCCCTGACACAACTGCACACACACACACAAACACACAGAAGTACAACCAGTTCTTCTACCAACATACATAAAGAGATCTGCAGGGTTAACACTGTGACCATGTGTGTTAACATATGCTTCAATATTCGACATCTGAATTAGGCTGAGTGTGACAAAAATGTCGGGTCTATAGGAAAATTTTGGCAGCCATTACGCCGTGGAGCTCTGCAGGCGCTGGTCTTGAGTCCCAGCTTGTCCCCAGTCAAAGGTGCCCCTCCTCTAGCCTCATGTGCTGAGGCCATGAAGGGGCAGAGCAAAATGTGCTGGGACCGCTGCCAAGGCAAGCAGGGACCAGCGAGGGATGCTCGCCTTTCGGCCTCCCGACCCAGCAGTCCCACACACATACCCCCCCCACCCCATTTCACAGAGACGGAGATGCCACACACAAACACAAGCACATCAAGCTTCCACCCCTACGCGTCTTGCTCTCCCTCCACACACAGACAGACACGTGCACACATTCACCGCCTCTCTCCCCACCCACTTCGGCATGACACACTTCCAAAGCCCCTCCAGGGAGATTAGAGGAGAGCACGGCTCCGACAGCCTGCTGGCAGCCTTCTGTCTCAGCAGCGTGAAGGTCCCGCTCTGCCAGGACTCAGTCACTCACAGGCCACTGCCAAAGCCTGCTTCACCTGACAGCAGAAAGTCATTAAACTCTGCAACTGGCCACACACTTCACTTCCAGCTATGACGCAATGTGATTAGCTTTTCTGCATTCGTTTATAAGCGACACGCTCGCACTACATTTCTGTGATGCGGGAACACACCAGAAATTTATCTTAAAAGGGACAGTTACAAGCTGGTTTGCTTTACCGTGAAATGGGAATTATTTATGCCCACTGCTAAGCCACTTGGCCAGTGTTTTCCTTATGGAGATAAGCAGAAAATATTAACATTTATAAGTAATGCTGCCGCAGGTCAGTGGGTCTGCAAATCGTTTCTTTGACCAATGCATGAATTCATGAATTATACTGGGAAAAAGTTGAAAATTTCTTTTAAAATATTTGGCATGGGATTTATAGAGGTGTTTTCCCCCCAACTGGCTTGCAGTGGCTTTTTTGACAAAAACTAAGAAATCCTGCCTCCAGTGTTTAAAAAAATAAATAAATAAATAAAAAATCAAAAGTGATGACAGGGCTTTTTTGTGTCAACTGTCATTAACTTCAGTTTAAAGTCACACGTAAAATACTGAAAAGAGGAAGTATCTATCTGAACTACTATTCAAATAGCACACAAATGAGACGAACTTCTCCAAAAACTACGTCTGTGGTTACCTTAATTTAGCTTTCAAAGATTCTGTTTTGCAGGTGCAGTTTTAAATGAATGGAAGAACAATGAAAAACACAATAATGGAAAAACAAAAGTGACTGTTTAATAACTGTTTTAATAATGCAGCATAGGGCAGTGAACGCTGATATTCACAAACCAGTGATGAGACTGGCATGCCAAGCATCATTAGTGTTATAGCCGAGTCAAATATTGCGTTAAGAATTTCAAATAGATGTTAAAAGGTAAAACTGTACCGGTGGAAAGCAAAAGGCACTTCAGTGATGGGTCCACCGTGCCCTACGCTGACAGCCCTTTGCAAATAGGGATTATTGAAGGGCTCAGAAAAAAGGGGAAAGGGCAAGAGAGGAGAGAGGAAGTGTGGAAGACACACAGAGTATAGTAACGAAAGTGATCTCTACAGTGTGGGAGTGCAGGGGAAATTGAGAAAGAAACACAGAGAAATAGGATGGAAAAAGAAACTCACAGTCAGCAGCAGTGAAGTTGGGCAAGGAGTCGTAACTCTTCTCACTGTTCATAATATCCTGGAGGGGCAAAAAAATCAAGAAAGAGGAAAAAGAGAAAGGAAAAAAAGAGGAATTAAACCAATTTTTCTTCCACCCTCCCTCTATGTCCCTTCCCTGTGATTAATAACAGGATTAGCAGATCTGGCTGCTGCACTAATTTCTAGTCCCCGTTTTCATTAAGTGCTTAAGACGGATTATCGGAATATGACATAGCCTTCAGCAATTTAGGGTCTACATTCAAGGCTCAGTCGAATTTGGTTTTGTATGCAACAGAAAGAGGTTGAGGCCTTCCTAAGCATGAGCTGAAAACTAAATGGCGGGTGTTTATTCATGTCTGAGAGCGGTGTCACAGGAAAGGACACTGGGCATACTATTCAAGTGGGTTCAGATGCAAAGGGAAGTCTACGTTAAATGAGGAACAGTTAACGTACGTGTGCACTTCACAGCCTTTCTAATCTCGCTGACAATGTCAAAAGTCAGGGAGAGCGCCGCTGGTCAAAGTCTCTCTCAGACGGGAGCTGTGTGAAAGTGGCTCAAACAATAGATTGAGCTGTATCAGTGAGAGTGAGCCGTTATGCAGACGAAGCCAAAACTGAGCACAGTGCAAATAGCAAGCGTTTTCTCTGGGCCTGTTTGTCCTGGACACGGGCCCCTCTGTCTCTGCAAGCCAGGAAAAGACACTGAGTGACATCTAGTGCCCGACTGAGACCAAATCTTATCAACATTTGAGAAACTTTATCTGAACTTACATTTTATAGTATAGAAGCGTGAGGTCCTACTCGATGCAGAGTGTTTGACACAAAATTTCTTTTGTAATCAGAGAATGCATTGGCTCTTGCACTGAGCAGCATATGCCATGGAAGTGTATTTTCCCAGTTTCTTGAGATTATCTCCAAAGTCTTTTGAGCCTTGTTTGTGATGAAGGGCTATACATTTTAATCAAACTTCAACTTGAACCGTAAAATTCAAACTCACTGACAAAGACCTGTCACTAACACATTTTTGTCCCCTAGTTAAATTGTAAAATGTTTATACCCTAATTAAAAATAAGTCACATTGGAAAAATAGATCTGTAGAGGAGTAAGGTGAACCTGGATCTATGCCATTGTCGGTTACAATACAACACACTACAAATGCCCAAGAAAACCTGAACAAATTAGGCATGACAAGTGGCACAGCGCAGATCCTTCTTATTATAATGGTTTTAGCCCAGTCTTTGGTTTTGGTCTGGCACTCAACACTAATTGGAGCTGGAATGGGTCTCAGCGATGCCAAAAAAAGATTGATCATGGTGTGGGAGGCTGTTTCTTTTTTTCTTTTTCTTTTTTATGACGGCGATTTAAGAGAAAGGGGAACATTTGAGGTCAACACATGTTCCTGTTGCACCTTGTTCTCTGATATTCTGCTCAGACGTCACTTACCTCCATGATTCCTATGTAATAGGAGAAGGGGGTGACACGGAGCCCTTTGACCATGATGTCTGACAGGTGGTACGGGTAGAGCATCAGGTGGTCCCGGCTGTACTTCAGAAGCTCCTCGTAATACTTGCGCTCATCCTTCCTCACGTGGCGCACTGCACACGGAGCATAATGGTTAGACAGCACCAGACAAAAGTGTGGGTGTACTGGACAGCTGCCAGCGTCTCAGTCAATAAAATGGGATATTGATTTTGGACAACCTCCTGACAGCTCCCCTCTATCACAAGAAAATCAGTACAATTGATTACATGAGGGTTATATTATTACACATCTATTTAAAGCTCATTAACATATCATCTCCACTGACCCATTATTGAACTGGCAGTTTAATCACTTTTCTGTTAATTGAGCCATGTCTCTGTCATACAATCAGATGTCTTTGTTCATGCACACACAAGTAGGGCAGGGTGATATACACCAAATCAAATATCACAATATTTTTGATCAGATACTTTGATACTGATGATGTGCCAATATTGCAGGGATAACCATCTGGGCTTTCATGAGATATTTACACATTTTTTGATTAAAAAAAAATCTTTAATGTTCTCTTTTCTTTTCTGATTATCACTGTATGATCATTGCTATTTTTCAATATTTTTATCTTTTTATTTATTTATTTATTTAATTTTTTCATTTGTCT
>OMLB01045081.1:9918-22543 GCA_900302555.1 Myripristis jacobus | reverse complement strand
TCTTTCAGCATGGAAGACTGTTTCACTGAAATATTGATGAATCAACTCCGCGTGTGTCCGAGTGTGTGTGTGTGTCCGACTGTGTGTGTGTGTGTGTGTGTGTGTGTGTGCACGTGTGTTGATGAAGCGTGCACTTGAATTCAGCGTCCACTTTTAGGATGAGGAGAGAAGGCACATCCATTAGAATAGACACACTTCTTTCTCTCCGCTGCATGGAGGAGAGACCAAATACCTCCTCAACTGAAAATTGCAATTTTTGCCAGATGGATTGATTTTTGCTTGTGTAACTACTGTAGCCTCTTAAACGATATAAAACAATCATCAAAACAATGTATTTATAGGTTTTTATACCTGGTCTATCAGTTACACCAAGCATAAAATTACTTAAGAAAAACACATCATCTCCAGTTTTAATTTAGCTTGATTTAATATGCTTACTTACTTAATTATTGACTTTATTTATTTGTCTGTTTGTTTGTTTGTTTGTTACTCATTTACTTACTTGCTTACTTACTTACTTATTAAAGCAATGTCGCAACAGAAAACAATCATTCCAAGCTTACCTTGTAGCTGAAAATCTGCATTTTCACCACATTTTCTCAGAAATGAATCCAAGGAATCCAGATTAAAATGTGAGGAGGAGCTTTTTGTATGTACGCATGGACATTGCTTTCTTTACGCCCTCTAGTGAAAATCGCTTGGTGCAGCTTGGAAGAAGAAAGATTGGGGAAGGGACTATGGATTGTGCTCTTTCTGTCACATGTGATGTTTGTTCCTCTGCTTGTCTGGTTGAGATTAAATTTGGGGGAATGGTGGATTTCTATCCATCTATCCAATTTCGGTGAACTGTCACAGTCACATTGCACTTCTAATTTGTGTTAACAGAAAAAATAAATGCATCATATTACAAAAAGGTGCACTTCAGTCCTTACTCAGCATCTAAAATTTCATCCTAAAAGGACAAAGGGGTTATTTTTCTGTTGTTGACATGAGATGCCCGGCCTTACAGTAAATTGCGCTGACTGCATGTTCCTGTCCTAGAGGGAGGACAGATGACTGACAGTAAATGAATGATAATGAGATTAAGGCTATAAGACAGGCTTCCCTAAGTGGTACAGTGAACAGGACTGATGGGATACAGATCTGAGTCCAGAGGCGGCCTGATGTTTACCTTCAGTATCTCCCTCTCTCTCTCTCTTTCTTTTTCTATCTCTCGCTTTCATGCTCAATTTCTCTGAGTCTGTATCTTCCTAGCATGCTATCTGTCTCCCTGTATTGTACACACACACACACACACACACACAGATACACACAAACACACACACAAGACCTGTAGTTGTCACATTGTATTTATAGCATGATTGCTCCCAGCAGACATAGCCTTGCCGTGATTGGCTGGCGGATGTGGACAAGTCGGCTCAATACACACCGCTTCCCATTCTGTTCACCTTCATATCAGGAAACGTATCCGTCCCGGCCAAAAAGAATTCACACACACATACACACACACTTATACATAAACGCACAGACTCACACACGTGCATACACACATACCCAGATTGTGTATACACAGGGAGATACATTCTACACACACACACACACAAACACCAAACCAACAGATGCATCAGTGTTTTCTATTCATTCAGCTCTCGTCAAGCTGCCTCCACAGCTAGAGAAGTAATTATTATTTATTTCACACACTGCTGGCTGTAGTAGTCCTATAATATTCTTTTAATATTTCTATGATTGTTCAGTAGTGTCTGCTACTGAACACACAGCCCAGACCAAGCCACCTTTGTAACAAAATAGTTTAGAGTAGATATGGCTACAGATACAGTTTTTAATACAGATGTTTGGTGTAATCTGGGATTGGAGCAGGTCATGTGACTGAGGAAATTAACCTGCACCATGTTCAGCTGCTGCAGTTACAGAATTTGAGGTAAAGTTTATACCGTCAAAACTACAATGTGTTTTGAAAAATAAGCATAATTAAAAGCTTTTTCAGGGGTGCAGATATTTTTTATTTTATTTTCAGTAATGTTCAAGTTTTTGCCTGAGATGAGTTTTTTTTTCTGATATTAATTAACAGTAAAAATTAAAGGGGTCTTGTGGGTCATGTAACTTAAAATGCTTGTAGTGCTTTATGAGAAACATGAGAAACCCTTGCCTGAATAGACTCGAAATGTACTGAAATTTAAAGGTGTATTTACACATTACGTTGATACACAGTCATAAAAACACAACTGTAGTAAGGAGAGAAGGGAGATAACTGGATAAAAGGGAATTATAGAGTAAGGAATGCCACAGTTATAATTAAGGCATCCTGCAAGAGTGTCCTTTGGGAGGTGTACATGGGTGTGTGTGTGTGTGTGTGTGTGTGTGTGTGTGTGTGTTGCTCAGATTGGACCATCCCCCCTGTTAAAAAATAACATCTCACCCACTAAAAGTACTCACACACACACACACACACACACAAAGGCTGCTTTATAGACGAAGCAAAAGGGAAAGCGAGAGACAGCCTGGACAATAGATGGGGATGGGAGGTAATGAGCTGTGGATAGACAGAGATTTGTAACAACATCAACATACTTAAGCTCTGCTCTGACCTTTGGAGATCATCAGCTCTCTGCTTTGTGTGTGTATGTGTGTGTGTGTGTGTGTGTGTGCGTGCATGTTTTTCTCTGACTGAAAACTGGATGTGCATGGAGGCCTGAAAATAGATAGGGTGACATCACTGACACGTCAGTCGTCTCTCTCTCATTTGGAGGAAGGTCGTTGGGATTGCCTCTGAGTCATCTGTACCCCTCCTCCTCCTCCTCTTGTCTTCTTTTCTTCTTCATCTCTGACTGTCACACGGGCTCAAGATGCAAACAAATGTACATCAGACTTTGCTTGCGCTCCGGGCAACTCAATATCACATCAAACTGAGCATTACAATACGCACAGACAGCATTTCAAAACATAGATTTTGTTGTTGTTGTTTTCCTATCATCACTGAACTTCCCCCATACTCCATTTGCCGTGCCTTAACCCAGGAAAAAATACAGTAGAGTTAATGTATTGGAATATTATTATATATTAACACGGCAGCTAAGACAATTAACTGGCCATAGGTAATGATGTTAGAATTGAACGGTTGTTGTATTTCTTCATCCGCCAACTCAGATCAGCACTTTTGTGACCATTCATTGTCTGCAAGGTAACGCATGGTGTTGGTGGTCTGTTTTGTTGCCCCAGGTATAATGATTTGTAATAAATATTTTCCCCAATTTGAATCACTGATCCACAACTTCTGCCACTCTCAGACCCTGAGAAAATCCCAAAGCTCAGCAGAGGAGTAAAAATGTAAAAATGTACAACATTATGTGTGAGAATGATCACCGTCCTGTTATTTCGACTCAGTTCATTTGTTTGTACAAATATCGACTGTGCCGTTTCAATTTTGTCGTTTCATTTCATCAAATACTGATAATATCTGATGTCTCCCACTTTCTGATGTCATTTAATTTGTCCTTAACATGCAGGCTTTGTAATCACAGGAGAAATATGTTCATGTGCTGATAATTCGTGATAGCAAATGTCATGTCATTCCAATAAAGCTTATTGAATTGAACTGAATTGAATGGAGCTGATGAGAGGGGGCAGAAACTGCCTGACATGAATCAGCCCTTTAATGAAGCTGAAAGAATATGACAGAACACAAAGAGCAGCAAACCCAGCAGCCACACACACACACACACACACACACACATACGCACACACACATGCATACATACAGACGGACAGAGAGAGAGTGTGTACACTACCAGCCAGAGAACACAAAGGCAGCTCGAAACAAAGAGTCTTTCTGTAAAGACCTGCTGCATCCTCTCTGAAGGACATCACTGTATGCTGTGTGTGTGTGTCTGTGTGTGTGTGTGTGCGCATGTGTGCTTTCATATCATCAAATGGACCGTATGGTGTGCTAAAATAATAAAAGAATAGATACATGTTTTACATGCTGACACACACACACACACACACACATACATACATACACACACACACACACACACACACACACACACACACATACACACACACACACACACACACTCCCTTTCTGTGTGGAGTCCTGAGATTGGAATGTGGCCTATAGAAAATGGTTGCAGCCGCTACCCTCCTTTGGGCCTCTTTTCTCCTACCATCTCTCTCTCTCTCTCCCTCTCCTCTTTCCTCTCCCCCTCTCTTCCTGTTTCCCTCAATTCATTTTAGACTTTTACCCTTAGGACAGGGATCAGTCAGGAACAGACAATGACAGGGCAGTGTGTGTGTGTGTGTGTGTGTGTGTGTGTGTGTGTGTGTGTGTGTGTAATCCAACTCCAGGATACATTTCATCACCATGACCCTCAGCTGTTAATTTCCACGGTAACCAGAGATGCTGTAGCTGGAGGGGTAGACTCTGCATGATTCACTTAAACGTGTTGTTGCAAAACCCGCACCTAAATACAAATAATATAATTTAAGCCAAATGTGAAAAACCAGTGTGTGCCTTGATCGGCTTACGGTTGTGCCAGGAGAACATTGGCGTGGTTTCACCCTTGTCAGCGCAGTGTTTAATGGTTCAGAGACGTTCAGGTGGCATAACCAGCAACAAACAGGAAGTGTGACGGTGCATTCGCCAACTACTTTGAGTTGTATGTACTGAATGTAATATCCGATTTTCCTTTCCTTGCATACTATAGGACTAGAAAAAAAAGCATCTTATAAAGAATAAGAAACATAAACTAAAATGCACAAGCTTTGGTACGGTTTGCAGAGGTCCACAGGTGCAGAATGAACTTGATGACTCTGTGTCTGCCTTCAAAAAAAGCTTAAGGCAGCACTTGCTTAAGCTTGTATTTCCTGAACGACTGCTGACTTTGCAACTATTTGCTTTGTTCTGAAATCCATTTAAATTGCACTCTTGTTGCCACCTGCCAGATGTATCTATTTATTGCATCTTTCTTTTGTACCATTGTTTAGACTGATGGAGTAATATGTCTTGGGACCATTTAGTGGTGGCTTTCAGGGTTTTAGGTTCATCTTAGGTGTTTCATAGGTTGTGAATTTTGCTGTGTAATAAAGATAAGCATTTTTTTTCCCCAAGTCTTGTTGTGTTGGTGAATATATATTTCAGCTCTGTTTACTTGGTGTTTGGGTGCCCAAGCTTGGTATAGCTTAGCAGGGTGTCCCATTTTCACATCTGGATTGTGTCTTCTATGGTTGTACTTGTGTTTTAATTGACTTGTGAGATAAAATTGAAATTGACCTTTGGTCCCCAGCTCTGGCAAAATAAGCAGACCTCAGGGCTCACAATGAATGGTGTAAAGGGTCTAATACCAGTGAAATAACATGAGACATATTTGTTTGAAGAGATTGCTAAATGTTATAATGTTCCTTCTGGCTCTGCTTTTTGATCCACTTCATGCCCTTGACAGTATTTCTCAATCTCCCAGTGCCCCATTTGAAGCACTTTGTGGTTTTGGCAGAGCTCAGCTTGTTGTGGTGTGGTGACATCATTGCGATGTTAAGCTGGCCTTGTCCAGCTCCAGCCTCCAGCCGCCTCATCAGCACAATGTCCGCACTGAGTTCAGTACACAGAAACACTACACTTAACTGTTACATCTCCAGATGAACTCAGTTTTCCCTTTTAAATAACTCAATCAGCTTCAAAAGCTATAGCAAAAACTTAATCTGTGTCCTAATCTTAGGTGAAGACATGAGATGATGCGTGCATTCTTAATCAGATGATACTACTACTTCAAATGTATGTGCAGTAAATACTGAGCACAATATTGAGACCTAAGAAGTTGTTTTGCAATTGCATCGTGATGTTACTACACGTTTTCCTGCTGATTAGGTTAACATCATGATATCTGTGCACCTGGAAGAGTGTACCTGTTAATAACTTACAGGGATCAATGTAAACACATCTGACATTATCTTTGAATCTCTGTTTTGATTCCAAAATTGACAACTGAAAATCCTGGTTAAAAAGAGAGAGCAGGTTTGGGTTCAGTGTGTTGCTCCTGGTTACTTCAACAAGTCACATAGCTGTTGATTGACACTTCAGCTCCACCAGAATCATTAACAACATGTCTAGACTGCAGAAGGGAGTTTGAGCAAAGACTGTGATGATGTAAGGGTTATTGCCACACATTGATGGTTGTTTGACCCTGGTTGTGGTATTTGAAAAAAACAACAACAAAAAAACGAAGAAGGGAGTTAGAAACTGGGGATTTACCATAGAAGGAAACCAAAAAATTTAATCTTCTTATCAGCAAATAATGACACAACCTCACTCCCAAAACAGTGTTTGGGAAAGGATAGGAAAGAGCACATGTTTCTCTTATAACCTAAATATTTTGTGACTTTCCCAGGCGATGGAGAGCAAGCTGCTGGTTGGTGGAAAGAACATTATCGATCACACCAATGAGCAGCAGAAGATGCTGGAGATCAAAAGGCAGGAGATCGCTGAGCAGGTAAACGTGTGTGTGTCTGTGTGTGTGTGTGTGCATAGGTAATCCACAAGTAATGTAAACTATTTCAAGCAGCTGCCTCACAGATAGGAGAGCTTGGAAGGAATTGTTTATATTTCTGTAAGCTGCACTTTAATGTTGGTTGTCATGAAAAACAGTCACTTGAACTGAACTGAACAGAAAGTATGTGTATGTGTTCATGCTTTCAGACCCGTAGAGAGAGGGAGATGCAGCAGCAGATGCTCGTCCGGGATGAGGAGACACTGGAGCTGAGGGAGACTTTCACCTCCCTGCAGCAGGAGGTGGAGGCTAAGACCAAGAAACTCAAGAAGGTAACACACACACCTGCAGATACACATATGCGCACACATGCATACCTACATATGCAGGTATATGTACACAAAACACATACAAAGAGAATCACATACATGGACAAACAGTATGCATGCCAATAAACTTATTTCATGTGGACGCACTGATAAGCACACACTCTCACATGTTCATACATCTGACCATTCAAATGCAGAAACTCATGGACAATGCACACACATACAAACTCAAATACAGGTACACACATTTCTTTTTTTTCCCTAACCTCAGTCTATCCCTCTTTACTCTGTGACCCCTGAACCCCTGACCCTGACCTGGACCCTAACGACCCCCACGCCTCGGACACGCACTCCGTACGGAAACACACTTAAAACTCAGTACCTCAAGGTTTGTCTTGCCGTCCCCTTCTGTTTGCTGGACCTAAGGTCACTCTCTCTCACAGGCCTCTTCATGCTGTCCAAGCTAACCTTCTTAGTCTGGTTTTCCCCTGCTGCTCCACTTCCTCAGGAATCCCCCAATAACTCACTGTGAAATCTCCCAGCACAAACGCCCCAAACAGAGCTCCAAATCTTCCTCTTTCTTGCACTGCCCTTGTGATCCTGTTCTTGCCTCCCCGCCAGCAGGACTAACCCCAGTCAATTGAGCGTGTGTGGATGAAGACGTGACTAATGACCCCGTGTTGACCTCTTTCCCCCTGAACCCGCTAACCCGGCACGTGTGCCACCCTCCCTGCTCCCTCTGCATGGTGACCTCGCTCCAAGAAAAGGAAGCAGAACAAAGATGGCTGCTTTTCACATTGTGCATTCATAGCACAGGAATGGCCGTTAGACTGAGGCTACCCTGCGTTCACACTGCCAGCAAAATGATCAGCGAGTCACTGGAAGTCCATTCATTTCCTGCAGGGCTGAATGACTAGGGAAAGTCGACCAATGTGCAGATAGTAAACAAGCTTATCAGCTTAGAAAAGTTGGCCATGGCTGACCTTTTTGCAGCCACTGACCATCAACATCCAGTCAGATTCCTGCTCTTACCTTTTTCCCTACAAACGGCGGTAGCTTCATGAACAATAGTTCTGACTTTAAAATAAATGAGGAATTGATTACAGCTATTCAGAATTTCCCAGTTCTCCGTAGCTTTTACCTGAAAGACTATGGGAATGAACATTTCAAAAAAGACACAGGGAGAACAGTTGCATCCATCATCGAGTTCAATAGTAATTCTGAAGTGGTTGTTCTGTTGGTTGTTGATGCATTGGCCATGTTGCTAACAGTATGAATTTGGGGTAAAAGTCAACCAAGAGATAATTTTGTCTCCTTTGTATGCTGCTGATGGCTTAATATCTTGTATTATATTGTTAAACTATTGTAAAACTGCCAAACTGAAGTTTCTCTAGTTCAAAGAACTTGAAAATGTCTCTATCATTCATTTGCGTTTACTTGCATATTCAGTTAGAAAGCAGTCCATTCAAAACCCTAGAGGAAATCTTGATCACACGCAATACATGTGAATAGTTCTGATGCAATGGATTCATCTTTGAGTTTATACAAAACAGACACATGAAAAAATGTTTCTCATATCTGTTGTGGCATCAGAATTGGTTCTGGACCAGCCACATATTGCTGCAAGCTGTGTGGCCAAGATTTTCTCTGAGGCTTAGCGAAGGCCGAGGTCAAGCACAAGATGCAATTAAATTCAAATAAATAACAGTGTCATCTTTCTGCTAATATGGCACCGCGGCAGGGCTAGCTAGACCTGACCTATAGAGTCAAGCTTAGACCGTGTAAAGAAGCTGCCAGTGTGACACCCAGGCAGCCAGTCCTTGGCTAACTGAGAGCCTGTGCAGTGTGAAAGCTCGGGAGCAAAGGAGGACAGAAGGGGAATTGGAAGGAGGTCGGGAGGGTTGCCATGTTGCCATGCTGCCATTCTCATACCGGCTGGCCATTTCTCCAGACTCCAGTGCCTCCAGTCCTTTTGCTACGAGCAACCAAACCCCAGCCTGGTAGCAACTGGTTCAACTGTGACATCACTCTCTCTCTTTCTCTCTTCTCTATCTCTCTGTGTCTCCCAGTTGTATGCCAAGCTCCAGTGCATTAAAGCTGAGATCCAGGATGTTAACGATGAGCATGTGAGGAGCCGACAGGAGCTGGAACAGACTCAGAATGAGCTCACCAGAGAGCTCAAGTTTAAGTGAGTTAAACAAACATCTTGAAGAATAAGCCAATACACCCGGTGTTTTCAGCAAACAGTGCTCACGCTTACGTCAGCAAATAATCACATCTGTGCCCCGAATAAATGTCATTATTCCAGACACTGAGAAATGCTAAAAATAATTAACAGAATCTATGACATGGCACAAACACAGAACAGCAGTTGCATTTTGATATGGATTCTCACAGCATGCAGTTTAATAAGAAAATAGTCCAATTTTCCTCAGTAAAACACAGAGTCTAATCAGGAACTCCCTAATTAGTGTTTTCTCTTATAGATAATACAACTCACTTAATAATATTATATTATTGTTCCCAAAATGGGTACTGGATACAAAGCTGGTAATTTGTAGTTTATATTGTTGTTTATATTGTTATAATGTTAAAAAAAATTACAACAAAGCAATCTGCTGTTTAATTAGGTTAGGCTGTCACTGCCAAATGATCTGAGCATTGCTGTGTGTGTTATGTATATTTCAGGTATCTGATCATAGAGAACTTCATTCCACCAGAGGAGAAGAATAAGATCATGAACCGACTGACCTTTGACCCCGAGGAGGACCAGTGGAAGTTCCAGCCACTTGTCCCTGCGGAAAGGTCAGCGTGCAAAGCTGGTTCAAGTATTCCCATTTGTGTTAAGGCACTCAAACATGGTGGGATGACCTTTTAACCCCTGTCACTTTGCTCTGACCGCTGTCTTATTAAGAAAAGAGAAAATAGTTCAACATTGTAAGCAAGTGCTGTCATTCATCACTGGGGAGAGAGTTAAATCATATTGTAGAAGGCTAGAGATCTTTGCTGGTGCTTTGTTTGGAGGCAGGGGATGTTGACATTTCCAATATTGATTTTGTATTTCATACTGACCCTCCCCCGCTCCCCCTTCCACTGTTCAGTAAGTTCTCCCAGATGAAGAAGAGGCCCGCGTCTGCAGTCGGATACAAGCGACCCATCAGCCAGTATGCCAGGGTTGCCATAGCGATGGGACCTCATTCCAGATACAGGGTAGGTGCAGAGAAGTCACTCCACCTACAAGAATATCTGTGATTACCTCCATGGGGCACCATAGAGCACTAAACCTGAACCAAATAGGGCAAAATAAACAGTAGACAAATGGATTGTTTCAGAAAAACCTTGCTAAAAATGATCCGGCAGCGGTTCGGAAGATATACATTTCTATTGCTAAGATGACTTAATCTTTTTTGCCCTCTGGTTATGCAGTTAAGAGTCCATATCCTTAATGCTTAAGGAAATCTTCTGAAATTTTCCTGATTTTACAACCATGGATTTTACGTCAAATTCGAATTATGTCTTCATTATAAATATTGGTAACTGGCAGTATTAGTCCACTTACTTGTAAATATCTTGAATCAACTCTAGTGATCATTTTATAGCACCTGTATGACCGCTGTATATTCTATGCTGTTTAGCAAGCGCTCAGTACTGCCCCTGATGGCCAAAATACTGTACTACACTCTTCTTTTGTCACAGCAGTCAGTGACCACAGCTTGGCTTTCTCTCTGTATAGGCTTTGGTAGGTGTGTGTGTGTGTGTGTGTGTGTGTGTGTGTGTGATATTACACCAGATTGTCACAGAGGGGATTCTGGTGCCAGTCCTCTCATCATATATTGAATCTGCTCAGCGTGACCTCTAATTAATCAAGACTCATGTACTCATTTACCGTCATTATGTGTTTGTGTTTGTGTGTGTGTGTGTGTGTGTGTAGGCTGAGAACATCATGTTCCTGGAGCTGGACATGACTCCTCCCACCAGTGTTTCATTGGATCGTTCATCGGAGGTGGAGTGCAACCAAAGTCCCTCAGTGGACAGTTCACCTACCAAGGACAGAGCCAGTCGTGTCAGAAAGTCTCGCTCCTGGTAAACCTCATTCTCCCCTTGCCATCATTTCAAAAACCCATTTTTCAACATAAACTCTTCAATAGGGAGCCAAAGTCAAACCAGAATTAATTTGTTTTTGTTAGACAATATTCATAATTCAAGAGTTTTTAGGAGTTACGCCAATCAAACACAGCTAGCACCAAAACATAACAGTTTTAACAGAATGTTTTGTGTTTATCAAAAACCGGTCAGTTATGAAACAAAAATAAAGTAAATTTAGATTTGAAATTGAAATTTATTACTTTTAGTGTGTAAGTGAACACAATCTCTCACAGGTTCAAGATGATCCAAGGCCTTTAATGTCAGCTAGCGTGACAGGCCAGTGTCACACCAAAATCTGCACATTGCTTCTGTAGTAAAAATAAATAAATGAATAAATAAAAACCTTTTATATTATAGAAGGCTAGCCAACTTTTGGCGATTTTACAAACCTTGTTTTGGCTGTGACTTATTATTTGAGTGCCATAAAAAGTTTCCATTGTCCAGTATTCATTTATTTTGTCCCATTGTACGCACACAATACATTCAGCTGACAGGGCCCACTTACTCAACATCACATCAAAAGCATTTGCAATCAACTTTGCCTCAATTAGATCATAAATAAAATGAGAGGGAATCCATCCAGGGAATTCACAATTCAAACGGAATTCCTTGTGCTTAGAGAAGCTTAAATCTGGCTCCAAAAGAAAGATTTATACATTGATTTACTGTCATGTTATGCTTCACGGTCAGTTGAAAGGCCACCTGCTTGGGTCTGGGCACGTATTCAGAAGATAAATTTAGGTTTTACATTTTAGTGATTTTCATCAGTATTTTCACATTGTAGAAAAACTTTTCTACAGTTTCTAACTTTGTCCCATAATTTGTTTGAGGAATGCTGTGCAAGCTTTAGAAAAATAATCTGCTAATGTTATCATCTCAAGTTATTCCCTTATGGGACATCCTGGTGGCTCACCAGGTGGAGCGTTACCTTACCACTTACCCCCTCTCTCCCCTGACTTTCCTGTTTCTACTGTCGCAAACAAATAAAGCTGATATGCCAATAAAATTATCTTTAAAATAGAAGTTATTCCTTTAATTTGGAGGTCTTCTTCAAAGGAGACTTTATTTTGTGTGCAGGAAACCAGCTGTTACTACTCTGCCTGGATCTGACTGGTGTAACTGGTTTAGAGTTGAAGCATCTCTAAACAGGATCATTCAGGATTAGCCACACCCTTTAATCTGCTGGTTTATCTCCAGTTGGCTCAACAGCCTGTAATCCCTGTGCTGTCGACTAATCGTATTAACCTGTCTCTCGGTTGTATGTGAAATCAGAGTTGGTGCCTTGGCTGTTACAGAAGAAAATAATCCATGGCTGACAGTGGTGATTTTTATTGCCTCTTCTCGTTTGCAGGTGCCAGGCCCCCAAAAACATCACCTCCTCCTCTTCTAATATGTCGCTGGCAGCGTGCCACACTGCTGCATCCGCCGCAGCACAGTGAAGCGTCAAAGCTTTAGTGAGGATTGTTTATTTTTTATTATTGTTTCTATTTATTTTATTCCTTCCTCCTCTTTCCCTCCTCTTGCTGTGAGTGATTATTGTGTGCCTATGACACTCCCAAAGACATGAGTGAGGCACAAATCACTTCCACTGCATCCTGGGTAATGGAAGGCTACTTTAACGGGTGAGATGGACAAGGAAATGAACTCAAA
>OMLB01045071.1:0-10840 GCA_900302555.1 Myripristis jacobus | reverse complement strand
ATCAGAGTTCAGACATGTTTACATTACAGCTCAGGATATTTCTCAGAGCCTGGCCAAGCTGCCGAGGTTCCCAGGCTCCAGAGTTGCGGAGCACTGAAAAGAGGCACAAGCATTCACTTTTTTCTTCTCTTCTCTCTCCACTCCTCTCTCTCTCTCTCTCTCTCCCTCCCTCTCCTCTCCTCTCCTCGGCTCTGAGGTCTGAGTCGTAGTTCAGCTGCATTTGCATTGTGGTGATTCTCTGTTCTTTGCCACAGCCGTCCCTGGGGAACGTTACACATGTGAAACTATCTGAGAGGTGAAAGTCACAATCCATATCGTTGACATAGTTTATGTTTGCTCGTTTGAAATGATGTTGTTGACATTGCTTTAGAAGTGAATGTCAGGAACTAATAGCAAATTCAGCGCAAGTACACTTTATTTTATTTTTTTTTTTATCTCTAGTCCTTGACATCTCCTTTTCCCTCTGAAAAAAAAAAAAAAAAAAAGGTGTTGAATTTGCATATCACTTTCTCTGTCTCGACGGTGACAATAACCATACGAGGTGAGCGCCGTCCCATCCTCAACATCAACATTTGGATTAAAGTTACACAGATGAACTAGGCCGATACAGGTGTTGTATTAAAAATCATATATTCGCTGGTGGGATGTCCACTGCTGAAGTGGTGAAGGTTTTGTTTATTATTATTATGATTATTATGTTTTTTAGATGGCTGACCAGTGAAATCTTCTCAGTGTGGTGTGGGAGGATTTTATGTAACAGCTTCAGGGGTGGCAGACTATAAAACCTGCAACAGCATTTGCCTCACCCTTCCTTGAGGAGCTGCCAACCCACCTAAAAGAAGTTAATTAGTATGGGTTTCAATGGAGAGTTTAAGTGGCCCGCGATGGTCTTCTAAATGCTGTTTTGGAGGGTTTTCCGCCCTGCTAAGAGAAAAATCCTCAGGGAAACACTGAATCCTGGTCAGCGGTGCAGGGTGGTGGTGACTAAACTACAAAAATATCAGCATGGGCATTAACCCCCCTATCGGTCGGACCCTGACTCGAACACTTCAAAGTGCGAGGCCAGGCTTTCCCCCGCCTGCAGCATCAGATATGGGTCTGGTGGAGGAACACAGATGGTCTTGTTTCTTGCCTTCGCTCCGGCAGTAAGGCTGAGAAGTGGCAGCTGGAATGTTTGTGTTAGTGCTCTGCTGTGGTGAGGTGTCACGGTGCTGAGCTATGCTCTGGCGCCTGCTCTCTCTCCACCTTGCCCAGAGGCACACAGGCGCTGCTGTTGCATCTACAGCACACACAGGAGGGCGAAGCCAGGGGATGATCTCTGGTCTCCTTCTGCCCCGGCGGATCAGCGGGGATCGGGTTTTGACAGGAAGCAGAGGTGCTGCTGGCTTGGTGATTATTTTAGAGTAATTTCAGCTTATATTACTGATTAAGTCACGGGATGGAAAACTATCTGCTGTAGTGGAGCTACGCCCACATGACACTGATGATCCGGTAGAGCTTCATGTGGTGTATTTCTGCTGTAGTGTGCACCGCTGTGTATTCTAGCCAACAGCAGGGTCAGTATCATTCAGTTCTCGTGATGTTTTCACATGCACTGTGGCTCCACATACGAACAATGCCACTGCACATGCATGCAGTTCATTTACAGCGGCATTAATGGAACAAATGACTCAGTCCTTACAGGCAGAAAAATCACAACACTGAACCCTTATGGGCTGACAGCACCGGGTTCTCTCAAAGCCTGAGAAGCATGAATGAATTTGCCTCAGCCTTCATGCACTTCCACTGAAAATCATGCTCAACGTGAAATAAAAAAACATATTTTTACACTCCTTCATGTTGATCCAGAGCTCATCGGCTATGTGCTGAACTCTGACCTGCACATTTGCTTGACTAGCCAGTAGAAATGCTGCTACAGGCTTGCTGACCTATTGAGGAAACGTGGAAAAAAACTAATATAGGACTCTTTAATTGTCGCAATCATACAGTTTTATCCACAGATAGCTGTTTAAAATACTAGTTAAGTAGTTAAGTAGGTACAGTCTCAGCATCCCAGCCATACTATTATGAATCCCAGTACAGTTCTGTGAGAGATGCACCCATGAGTGCTGTAATCGGTCAGAAAATGCCCATATTTGCTAAAACAGCCTTGATATAACAGTCGGCTGTAACCCTCACCTTAACCCTCACGGTATCTTGCCTGGCCCATTATAGACCTTTTCCACTGCTGACATTTTAACATGAAACACAGGTAAACACACGTGTCACTAACATTAATTAAGATACAGGGCCTTTGCAGTGATCAGCATCAGGGGCCTGGCTCTGTTAGGGCCTCAATGCAGCACAGCCTTAATTAATGTCATTAGTAACACCTGTGGTCGCCTGCTATTTCATGTCAAAATGGCCGCAGTGAAACCAGCCAGTCGGGATTAATAATTAAGGCATCCCAGCGTAGCGGTGGCTGGTTAGCTGTTAGCTGTTTGACATGATAACACTGGTTAGTCGGCGGCCGTGTCACAGTCGAGCGATTATTTTAAAAGGTGTATTGTGACCAAGCTCTCAGTCAACATCCCCGAGGCACTTTGTCTCACACACACACACTCACTTTTCAAGAATAATGCTTCTGTAAACTGGCTGCGAGATAACTGCTGTGTAGATAAGAGTGATGCTCGCTTCAGCTGCCTGCCCTTTCACATGTGACATCATATCCTCTTCTGTCATGGGAAGTGAAGGTAGTTGGATGATAGTTTGATGAGCTCGCATGTGGCCTGGCCTGAATTCAGATGAGGTAAACCTGCTGAGTGAAGACTTTCCAGTGGGTGTGTCAGCTGAAATGCTGCAAAGTTGCCGGATGGATAGGAAAGATTTGAGCACAACTCTTTAGTGCAGCCAGACAAAAGTCCAGTGGCGGTGCCCTGGCTGGAGCTGCTGCCAAAACGGCCCTGTACGGCAGAATGGATTTTTGAAAATGAAATAAGTCGCGGTCCAAGCAGCTGCTGGAGCTCTGTTGTTTTTGTTCTCATTCATTCTGTCCTCTTTGTTTTTTTTTTCCATTAAAAGTGTTTGTGTGACAAAAATCATGAGGCTGAAAAACAAGACATTTGGGTTGCACTCACGACTCAGGCGCAAAAAAAATGACACTCCTTGACCTCAAGGTGGCGCTGTAATAATCAAATTTATGTTTTCACAACTACCTCAAAAACCGCTTGGCCTAGCATCAAAATTGTTTCATTATTTTAATCTCTCATGTCATCTGTGTGTTTGCTCAAGTGGTCTGGTCCTCTAAAAATGTCACATTTCTCAACGTTTTCTCGGTTTTCTCCAGATCCCGTTTTCGGCGTCTCATCGGAAACTGCTGGGCTAATCATCCTAAAACTTCGTCAGGATTATCTACGGACTTTGCTGATATTAATTGCCACATTACACCTGTTCAGAAACATGTTTAGGAGTTTTCAATAAGGTTATATTTTAAAGCCCATTGCGCTTTCACCTCTAGGGGTTTACCGGTGTATTCGACAGTACATCTGAAACCAGCAGGATGATGTGTGACTGCCTTTTCACATTTTTAGTCACAACAGTTAAAAAAATGTTGTGAATGTTTTATGTTTGAAAGGACAGAAGTACCTCATTTTTGCACAGGTGATGTCATTCCCCCAAGTTGTGAAAAGTTGTGTGAAATTGCCCCCATTTCTCCAAATGGTCAGTCATTAAGCTGCGGTCTGAGGATCCAAAGGCCCTCATTCAATCTTCACTTAGCCTTCAGGCAGCAAGGCTTTCTTGCTACCAATGTGGCAATTCAAGAGGTTATTGAGGTCAAATATTGCATTGTATTTTTTTTTCCAATCAAACTAATCAAACTAGCTGAACTTAAAAGCCTTAAAACCTGTTCATGAATGCTTGCAGCCAAATACTAACAACCTATCTACAATCTACATCTATACATCTATATATCTATATGTCTATTTTCGTCACTGTGTGTGCGTGTGTGTATATCTATATCTATATCTATCTATATCTGTATCTATATATCTATACACACACACACACACACATACATGAATTCCTACAATGGGGTCTCTTTAAACTTCCTATGAGCTCCACTAAAGATCAATCAAGTAAGGGCTCATTTCGCTGTCTCCGTGCTTACAGCCCACAATTGTGATGCTGCATTCTTTTCATAGCTGTTACTGAGAAAGTGGGATTATTATGTGAATGTATGCTGGATAACAAGAACGGAGAAAGAGAGAGTGAAGAGAACATTCCTTTCTCACTCCCACTCTCCACCACCACACCCCCATTGCTACTCACTGCCACCCCACCCCCAGTTTCCTTCCTGTGCTTTTTTTAGAATCTATTGGATGTTTTTTTTTTTTTTTCCCCGCATCCGGCAACAAAGAGAGTCTTAATATGCCATAACCTAACAGCATGGTCCTCTGTGGTGCAGCTAGAGGAGCGCGGTCAGACGTTGCCCGCTCTGTCCGATCGGCGTCTCACATTAGCTTCATGTCACTTGTCAGATTAGTGACAGTTAACAGTTAAGTGAACAGGTAACGGTTACGTGGAGTGTCTCTTTGAAGGGTGGAAATAATGTCAGTCATGTGGAATGGCCCCGGTTAACGACTGTTGACCTCCGTAACATCAGAAAGATACGGTTATGTCATCTTGATAATAATAAAGTACGGGCTGAACAGGCTGCCAAATTTTTTTAAACTGCACGTAGCTCAGATTAACTTCAGAAATAATATCACAGTGAGTGTAAATATTTAGCCTGGAGAACAAATACAAAATGGCTGAGAATTGGATTATATTGAAACAGTGGACATGTTAACAATTATATACTTTTTTTTTGGAATTAATATCTTACTTATGATTTTCTCTGCCTTTCCAAACTTTAATAAAACCCACATAGCCAACACATTGGACACACTGTACTCATACTTTGTCACATAACCAGTGAGAACACATCTTTAAATAGTTGAAGTACATAAATGTGATGCGTAGTTCATGCTGCTGAGCTTGTGTTACCGAACGTAGAACCGTCTCACATCCAGTGTTAGCGAGCCTCTTTTTCTTAAAACAACGTGAAAAGACGCCAGCGGGATGAGATAATCCCACTTATTTCCAATGCCAGTCAAGTTGTCTCCATATTTTTCCTGAATCAAGTGTCATTCGCTTGATACTTGACACTGATCTGCCTTGTTTCAGCATATTCATACGCATTCCACAAACAAATTAAACTGCACTGGAAGAAAGTGGCATCATCTCATTCCACTGGCATATGCTGTAGATATATGTATTTTTTTTAACACTGAATATGAGATGAGATGATTTGTTAAGTTGAATATTTTTTGCAGAGTGACCAAATCTCAAAGAACATGTGCGTTTACTGACCAGTGAGGAACAACTGTTTAGGATATTTTAATAGTCTTTGAATATTTTAACAGTATATCTCCAAAAATGTCAAATGACCACCACCTTATATCAAAACTACCTTTCAAAGCAAAAGTGCTGTTTGAAATTACTCAATTATTTGTCCATTTCTGTCCTCATGTCATCCTCACTGAGTTAATTCCCATAGTAAGAGGGGGGTTTCCCCTCTGTTTTGCCGCCTCGGGCTGCGTTTGAGTCACCAGACTCATCTGCTTTGCCTGAAGTCGTCAAAGTGAGGAAAAAAACAGCTGTCTAGTCAGTGAAGGGCCGCCTTGCCAGTTGAGCTGTGAAATCTACACAAACAAGCAGGATAATCTCTTCCACCCAGACCAAATATCATATCCTGGGATGGAAATGCAGATAGTGCCGTGCACACAGCCTTGACCTCGCAGTGTGTAATTTGACGTGACAGCGGTACAGTGTAGCCCTGATACCCCAAATCTCATCTTGTTGACACTAAAGCCAGATGTCGTTTTTGTTTCAATAACATTTGTACCAGCAGCATCTAACCTCATATAATGCCATATTTAAAACATCTGAGAAGCCACGGTGGCAGTAGTGGTGCGCTGGTACTTATAAGTGAGCCATAAGCAAGGACTGAGGATTGACCTTAAGATGCACTTAGCAACATTCACATGCTTTTTTTTTTTTACCTAGCAGGCCTAAAGAAATATATGTACACTGCATTATTAATCGACCTCATCCTAGCTGAGGAGCCGGTGTGGAGCAGACAAGAATCACTGTGATCTCTCCAATTTGTTTGCCTCTGCTCCACTAGGTTATTGTTGTGCTGTGGCCCATTCCCACAGACTGGACAGAGGGAGTTTGGCTGGGTGCAGTGTTTCCCTCTCCAGCAGATGCTATGATGATAGCCAGATGGCTTCGGGTGTCTTGTCTGAGCAGTTTTTATTCCTGCTTATTGAGGGTTTACTGTTCATTCAATCGTGTAACACCGGGCGTATAACACAAGCTACTTGAATTAATCATCAGCGAAATAACAACGTCTCATTTCCAATTTTCAGTTCGGTTCTCCACGGGAAAACTCTCAGGCATTAACTCAGTTTACTGCCCCCCATCCCAGAGAATGGGATTCAGTTGAGCCAGGAGTATCTAGAGATTCACATTTTGATACTAGTGCTATCCAAATCCAGTAAAGAGCAGCGAATTCAGACGTGTCAGAGGCCACATTTAGCAGGAGCAGCAAAATGATCTGGGCTTTAACCCACTGTCACAAGGCTCAACAGCACAAAAGCTGCTCTATTTTCAAGCAACAGACCAGGTGTTTACCAGATGACGCTGTTTGTATAGAGGTCTTTTGCTTTTAGATTACTACAAACTGTTTGGGGTGAAAAGATGTGATGCTTTGGACGCTTTTTTTCTTTCTTTGTTTTGATCGGTGCCAGCCGCCTTAATAGTTTTGAAATCTTAAACCTAAATCCACAACTCTTGTTTTCAAGTGCCTCTGCTACGTTTGAGTGGATATCACTGATCAGATCATGGGAAAGTTGTTGTTTTTTTTCCACGCACTAGAAGAGATTACCTGTGAGAGCGGTGTCTCTTTCACCAGCTGCGACATGTAAAAAGACCTAAAGCGCCGGTTCACAAGGCCCACTTGTGAGCATTCACAGGAGCTTCCTGCATGCAGAAACTTGCTCAGAGACACAGGCCTCTGCTGCAACCTTGAACTCTCCCTGCCACTGCGAGAGCCACCACTTGCCCAGACACTGGTGAGCTCAACACCTGCAGGGCGTCTTCTGTGAGCCAGTGTCCTATGGAAAGACGATTCAGGGAGCCATGGGAAGAGGTGGCTCATTTTTCTCCTCATACTCTATGCGGAGTACGCTGTAATTTATGACGCTTCAAGCTGCACCAGGCAAGGATTTTTATGCAAAATCGCACCCGCCTTATCAGCCTAAATTACAAAGTGAGGCTGCAACAGAGAGGAACGTCCCATTCCTGCTGATTGAGACGCCCTACTCGCCCAAATGAAATTATGGTGTTGAGAAACCTCTCTGAAGAATGTAAACTCAACGGCGTGCGGCTGGGATCGCCAACATCAAGATCCTTTGCCTCTCTCCTTCCTTTTGGCGGTAAACATGGCAGACCTGGTGTGGCGGTAGACATGCTGTGTGCAGTTTGCTGAGGTTACGTGTCATGAATTCTGGGTATTGAGGTGCAATTTAAAAAAAAAAATAAAAAAAAATTCACATTTCACTGCCATTTGGAGCCACCAACGTGCAGAGTTGCTTTTAAATTTACTGCTCGACCGAATGATTCCCTTGGGTTACATAAATTCCAGTCTTTTTTTATGACACTCAAGCTGCATCCAAAATGAAATATTCACTGGTCTCAACAGTGTAAAGCCAATCCTTTCGCGGACCAAGACGACACGGAATCAAGGCAAACAGTTTTGAATTGAGGGCTGTTTTTGTTTGTTTTTCATGGATGACTCTATCTACCTAATATCCCTCTATAAAATATCAGTATCATGTGATATTTTGTTTTTGTCGTTCTGGGAAATGTCAGGCTGATGATAAATTATAGAGGTCACATAGTTTGTGCACCATGGCCCCCCGGCCCCCCTCCTCTTGCTCTTGGTTGGAGTCGGTGAGAGCTCTGCAGTGTTTTCTGTGTGTCCGTCTCTGCCAGCGCCGGACTACACAGACCTTATTTGGAATGTCAGAACTGATAGGAGTGGGAGTCAAACAAAGCTTCCCACTCATTTATTTTTTCTTCTTATTTTCTAGCTGCAACAGTCCCTTTTTTTAAACCGAACCAGCCGAGGTTTGCTTCAGAATATGCGAGTGCAGATTTGTCATAGTCCTAATGCATGTGTGTGTAATTTAAGTGAAAGCTCGGAAAAGATGACAAAAACTCAACAAGTATACCCTCCTCAACCGGTGGATTTTTTTCCCCCCCTAGCTTTCTCCATTGAAGCGGTTTAAAACACTAAATGTGTTTCCCTTCTCTAAAAGCAGGAGGCTTATCAAGACCTGGCTGAGTGAAGCAGCATTAGCACAGCATTAACCACTCAGCCCAGGTTTCCCACGGGATATAAAATGGATCCTTGTTTCACTGGGAAATCGCCACAGCAATGCTGTTAAGGAGCACTTTGCTGCAATCACATCAGATATTGATGAATATTGTTTCATGATTTGGGACTGCAGCCATTGCAAAGGGAAGGGGAGCATAAATCTAAAAAATCTGAATCCAAACAGTTGTCTGGGTAAAGATTTTGAGCTGAACAGCTGATAGTTTGTGAATACAAACTATAGTTAAATTACCATCTCATCAGCAGCACACCCGGAATAATGCACACCACTGTGTTGCCTCACATTAGTTAGTCAAGCTAGATGAGGGTTTTCTGTCTGTAGTGGCCAGAGACATTACTGGAATGGCGTAGGACTGTGTTGCTCAACTCAACAGTGGCACTGTTGGCTCTCACCGTGCTGCAGCTGCGTGCTGAAGAGCAGCCAGATGTTTGAGATGGTGAAATGAGCCCAGCGAGCAGGAAACGGCTCTGCATGCCATAGGAATCGTCTTTGAAAACAGGAAGGGAACTTGTTCCCTGCTTATGGACCTTTTCCTGTGGCATGACCGGAGGCAGGCCTTGTGTTTGACGGTTGCTGGGAAAAAGGTACTTGTGGCTGTATGGCAGTGGCCATTTAAGGGTATAAACACACCGGGAGAGCTATATGCCTGTTTAACTAGGTATTTTCTGTAAGAGCTAAAATCATCAGGTTGTCTGCTTTCTCATGTGGCTTTGTTTCCATTTCATTATTTAGTTTCCTGCCCCTGCACCGCGCTCATTACATTTTTGAGTAATGTCATGGTAGAACTAAAAGAATTTGTATGGCACCTAAAGTTAAGTGGTGGAAAATTGCTGTTTTTCTGTCTGTAATTCCCTGTGGCACATCACCTAGGCCACAAAACAAACAAAGACACACTGACTGTTTCAATGTTAGCCAATGCCGTAGCTCCCAGCTGCCAAAAGAAAGTTTCTGTGCTGTGCTGTGCTGTTATTATCCCGGTTTACCTCCTTCAGTGTGATAAATAACTAATCCTAATATGTTGAATTGTTTGAGGCTCTCTGGCTTTGCTCTCTCATTTTTTTTCATGCTCACAGTGACCCCTGGTGTCTGCAGGGATTGTTATTTCATAATCCTCAGCATTTGCTCTGAGAAAAAGCTTTTACAAATCTGATTCATATTACCCCCCTCCCACACCCTCAAGCTGTCTTCCCAGCCTGCAAATTGTTTCTTACCCTCCAACTCCTGACTTTAAGCAGATACAGCACACATATAGCAAATCAAAGCGGCATACAGTATCATCGTGGTACATACATCATGTCCTGTCATTTTTGGTACACAGCGTGCAGCACATTAGATGTGGATTGAAATAGCAAGTGATGAGAGAGGGTGTTCCCAGCGCCGAGAGTATTGGGCCAATGAGAATTTAAGTCTGTGTTACCACTAAATTAAAGCCTTTGAGCCAGAATAGCAGCTTAGCCTATATGCTGTTGACAGGCAAGCCCTGAACGGTCAACTGTAACCAGCTCTGATCTTGTTAAATAGTGGGAGGTCTTTCTCGCCATCACTTCTAATCTTTCTTTTACAGTAATGGGCACACAAGGGTTACGTTCATTGAGCAAAAAGGTGGCAGTTAATTGGAAGAATGACACCGTGGTCAAAGAGTGTGAACACACTGCAAAAATTACCCATCTTAATGAGTCGTTTAATCTCATATACCATGGTAAAAAAAAAAAATCTTTTTCTTTTTAGACAAGTGAAAAAAAATCTGCTAGTGGCATAAAATCATCCCACTTTTTCCCCCCAGTGCAGTTTCACTTGTCTCGGGATTTTTCTGGGAGCAAGTCGAAATATGTTGAGGCAAGGCAGAGCGAGGCAGATCAGCCCACCAGAATCAAGAAAATGAGACTTGATTCAAAGGAAGTTTATGAAACAAGTGCTGGAAACGAGGGATTATCTCATCCCACTGGCAGATTTTTCCATTTGTTTGAGGAACAACAAGATTTTTAAGAGTGAATTTGAGAAGAAATGACCTGTTAAAAATGCTTTTTTTTTTTTCTTTTTTATTCATAGTGCAGGATGTGGCAGCTAAACCCGGAGTGCACCACATATTATTTTTTTGTGAATATGCTTCTTTGGATTGGGCCATTATGGCAATTTAAACACATAGCTTCCCTCATGCAAATTGCTTATTGGAGGGAAGGGAATCTGGAAGCTAATAGCCGTCCATGTTGCGTCTAATGGCTGCTGAGTCCTGGAAGGCTCCGCTCCTCTTCGGTAAATGTCTCCGTGGTTAAGAATGACATGCGGATGAGAGGCGACAGCGGTGTCAGGAGCTCTGTGAGCCACATGGCCATGGGTGATATGATGTGACGGCTTGT
>OMLB01045069.1:0-12032 GCA_900302555.1 Myripristis jacobus | reverse complement strand
GTTTTTTCTTTATTGTCATGACTAGTTACATTGTAGATTCTCACTGAAGGCATCAAAACTATGAATGAACACATGTTGAATTATGTACTAAAGGTGAAATATATATATATATATATATACACACACACACACACACACACACATATATATATATATATATATATATATATACATGTATATGTATGTATACAGACATACATACATATATACAGACAGACATAAATGATCTGGGCACCACTGAAGGCATAGGTAGATCCGGCACAAATTAACTTCTCCTAAAACAACATTTTTTCTTGTTTCTGTGAAATTTCAAGAAGTGTATTTCACATACACGTGATACACTGTGTAAATGAGACAGCTTAGGAGTTGCTGTGACTAGTTTTCAAGTTTTGAAGGAGCTAAACTAATGTTTTGTGTAGACTTTAAGTCTTTATGCTAAGTCTAAATGCTACCCATTGGAACGAAACCATAGGACGGACAGAAGCTAAAATGATATTGTACATCTTTTCTCAGTTTGGGTAAGTTGGAAAAATTTGATTTTTAAGGGTAAACCAAATCTGCAAATAAATTACTCCAGCATAATCCCTGAACAATAACATTCTCTAACTCTAAATTTCTATAGTCCTCCTAAGTCAAAACAGATCTATCTAACAAAGACTGCAGATTACAGAAGATGATCACTGTAATTATTGAAAGAAACTCAATGGCTTAAGGCAGTTTAAAATAATTGCTTTGCTATGTACTTTCCTCTCTCTCCTCTCCCCTAGGATATTTGCCTCTGCTGGGTTAGAGTGCATGCATTTCAAAATTTCAGGCGCACATGTACTTTCATTTGTAGTTGAAATATGTTCTCAGTTAATTAGCAGTATTAATGTGAGCTCCCACATCTCTGATCACTCGTCTTGTCAGTGTGGGCTGTAGAGACACTTTTTTTTCTCTGGGATGGCTCTCAGATGCAAGAGTTTGATTTGTTCAGTTTTTATCAAGCACTTGCTCAACTGGCCTCGCAGCAAAAAGCAAAAAACCCAAAGGACACGCAGTCTGGTCTGAAGCACTTGCCTCTTGCCAGCCAGTTCCCCACTGTGCTATATGGCTGCACTGGCAGCCAGGTTGTCTTCACAGCCCCATCCATTTTCCCATGTTGAGCCTTCGGATGCCTTTTTGGTGTCAAGGAGCCTCCCAGTTTATCTTTATTGATATCAAAGGTGGCTGCCTGCTCTGATCAATTTTCGCAGGAGCTCCTGATGCTTCTGGGCTAACAGGAATCAATGGAGCTGCAAAGAGCCCTGTGCCTCTTGGTCTCCCCATTTCTCTCTCTGTCTCTCTCATTTCATCCTGGCACAGGGAAGTTGAGGCTGATCTCCATTCAGCCTGCCCTCCTAATTGCCTCATTTGAGAAAATGGAGCAATTGGGCCCATTTTCCAGGCTCCTTCACCATTGATGATTCCGACAGGGGTCCGCGGAGCAATGCCGGACTGGGCTCTCTATTGTCATGCTGTCTACCCTGATTCTGCAGAGCCTGTGGTCCATAAGATCGACCATGCACCTCCAAATCCAATTTCTCAGTTGCATGATGGGAAATACACACATTTACAGAGCTAATTGGCCATTTCAGTAATTAAACCTAATCACTATTGCAGCCAAATCGTTTTTAAATAAGCTAACTGAGCATGGAGATAAATGTTACACCTTGTCGTTTTTTGGCCTTACTATGGGAGCCTTTTCAGCCAGGGTGGTGCAACGAGGTGATTTAACCCCGGCAGTTTTAAACGTTTGATTGATTATGTGTGCAGGGTTCATGCGGATCTCTGCATGTTCTATCAGTGGTGAAATCCTTTAAAACCTTACCCCCGGTATAAATGCAGCATTGTCCACAGGCCAGGGAAGGAGATGCTGGGATAAAGATCTGAGGGGCCAGGGGATGCTCAAAGTGCCAGCGTGGGGAGAATTTGATACTGAATCCAGGGCTGCTGCAGAGTGGAGGAAATATGGGGGGCTTAGGGATCTGACAGAGACATAATTCAATATAGCCTCAGGGAAAGACAGTAGGCAAAAGTACATACACATGCAAACACTGCTCCAAGGGGCCAGTTTATACTGTTCATGTGAGCGAGGCTTACAAGTATTCACAATTGGTTATCAGGGATCAAGCTGTACACTTTAGGATTCAAATTGTTGCAGTCAATGAAAAGCTGCCCGGTGCTGCTACACTTTGCTCATATCACAACATGCAACTGATAGTTGTCACAGGGGTCTCTAGGCCAGTGGTTTTTTAAAGTGGTGCTTGAGGACCCCCAGGGATGTTTGAGGGGCTTCCAGGGGCTTGTCAGCAGAATGAGTAACAGTTTAATTTCGCTTTAACTGAATTCACTAGAAATTCTTAGAATACAGAAAATATCTGAGGGATCATTTTAGCATTTTCTTCTGTCTTTTTTACTCATGATTTGTCAGTGTTCAAGTGTGACATCGAAAACAATTGAACCCTTTGAAACCTGTGCAAATTCACTTTTTTTAAAAAAAATTTTTTAAACATGGGGGGAAGGTGAGTAGCAAATTAGAAAAAAAAAATACTGGAACAAAAAAAAAGACAAAATGGAAAAAAAGAGAATTACTAAAAAAATTAGCACACAAAAAAACATAAATACAAAAAGTAGCATTATGAAAAATATCATTTTTTAAATTAAAAGAACTATATTTCTATGAAACAAGATATATATTTAATTGTATTTAATTTATTTTCTTATTTAAGATATATATTTAAAGGTCAGATTGTGATCCTGGATTGATGTCAGCTTTCTTGTGTTTAATTGCTTGTGAAAGGCTGCTGTTATGCCCGGCCTAATGAAAACCTGAACATAACATAACGTGACTCCCCTCTTTCCTCACTCCCAAGGAGGAGCCATGCCATTCTTCTGTTTACATAGAAAACATGTTAGCAAAAAATAAACATCAGGGTGAGCACAGCCAAAATAATACACAAAACAAGGTTTAAGGATCAAGCTTAACTTACCTTTCAAAATAAACAAAAATAAAGAACAGGTCTCTTACCTGACTAAGAAAAAAACAGGAGAAGAAGGAATCAAAAGAAAAAGGCTTTTCACCCCTACAATCACCACTACCCAGACTGCCCTAAAGAAATTCACTAGATATCTATATACACTATGTACACAACAACAACAGCAGGAAAAAGCACAGCACACAGTGCAACAACAAGGTCAGATTGGGACCCAGGAAGGAGGTGAAGTGATAGGTCTCGCACAGGGCAATCTTTTAAAACAAGTGCCATCAGTCTCCCATCCAATCAGCAGTCACCACCTGTAGACTTTCACAAGCATTTAATACTTGACACAAACCAAAATTATCCCTTGATATAAGGACATCTTGAGGGCCCTTATATCAAGAGATATATAGAGATTATATCACCTCATATGGAGGTCTGCGACTAATGAAAGTCAGCTTGGGGGTCCAGAACATGAACAAGTTTGAAAACCCCTGCTGTAGGGTTACCTCAGCGATAAAAGATATGATGAATGAGTGGACTTGCCACTATCCGAGGCAGTACTCAAACAGAATAAAGCTTGTAGAGTTCTGTCCAATCCCTCCCCAGACCAGATGGATCTACAGAAAAAATCTGGTGCATTATGGATGAGAGAGAACAGAGCTGCTTCTCTGGCATGGTCCAGCGACAGACTGTGTTGATGATAGGGAAAGTCCAAGAGATAAAATGAGTGCTGTTTACATATCACAGCTCTGGAAGCAAACTCATGGGGTTAACATAAATTCTGATGAATATATTATCATCTCCATCCCAACTCCCCCAAAGTGTGTGGCACTGAAGTTGGAGCTGCAGTAGTAGAAGAATTGCCACTGTGATGGAAAAGAGGTTCTGGAGATCTCAGGAGACTGTGATGTTTACTGTGATGTTTACTGATGCTCAGCTGAGAAGACAGTATCAGTGCTACAAATGTGAAAACTGTGTAGTACCACAGCAATTCTGAGGGTTGCTCACCGGCTTGCCTTATTTAAAGGAGATCTCTTTCTTAAGTATGTTAGAGGTCAATAGCTTTGTTTTCATGAAAGATGTCAATCTGCATGGTCTTGTCTCCCTATATCTAGCATTTAGGTGGCAGTCATCTGCCTCAACATATTCATTCTAACCACATTTGAGTATGTGGAAGTCTGCCGTCAGCAGATCATTTAAGTATTATTAGTGATATTAGTCGTCCGGTGAACAAAGATCAGATTTTTGCCCATGTCTGTGCAAAAAGTATTTAGGCACACCTTATGCGTGCCATCCTGCCACCAGCTTATACCAGTCCATCGACATACTAATCCATCCATCCATCCATCCATCCATCTATCCATGAGCTAACCTGATTTTTTTTCCTTCATCTCTCACCCTTCATCCCTTGACCCTTACCCTCCATCAGTCCATCCCTCATCCCTCCCTTTCACCCTTAATCCATGCCTCTTACATTAACCTGGCTCTCCTCCATCCATATTATGCTGTAAACAATTCCAAATCCATACCTTTAATGGCATGGTCTTCATTAGAGAAATGTCTATTATAAGGAATCTCTAAAAAAGGAGGTATAAACAGAAATAAAATTAGAATTAAAGAATCAGAATACCAAACAACTATACAATAACTACACATACACATTACATAACATTAAACAAGGCAGTGAGAAGTGTGGAATAACAAAACATTGATGATGACAATTGATAATGCAAAGAATCAGCCAGTAAAAGAAGAAAAAAAAATCATCAACTTTCCTGTTGAACATTTTAAAGGATGATACCAATGACTTTTGTGTTTGGCCCGTTTATTACACATTACCTACCCAAAGTAGATGAGGAGGCAAACTATGTATGTGGCATAGCTTTGGAACACAGTTCATGATACATAGTCCAACAAAGAACAATCAGGAAACAGTTCACATAGACAAAAATGTACAACTGTTGATAGGTCAGGTTCATTCCAAAGCCTCAGTTTGCTATGAGACATGGTAGTATTTGTTGTCACCTATAGAAGCTTTGTATTTGTACCACAAATCACTTAGCAACCAACGTCTGTGTCAAAAGAGAGATCACATGGACTGCCGGTCCCCAAACAATGTCTTGGGCCACGTGACAGCCATGGAAAATCAATCTGTAAATGAAGTGCTGCATATTTAACAAATCCTTCATCACCCACACCCTTGTGCATGCACAATAGATGCAAATTAGGTATGTCAGAGCAGGAAAGAAAGCTGAGGTTCTTGCCAGTGGAACTCCATATATTGAGAAGGAGGGGTTGTGTTACACAATGCAATGCAACACAAACACCAAAATATCTCTAATAAGTCAACAAAACACAGGTTTTAGATATAGTTTGCTCATTAATAAAACTGTTTTTGTTTGTTGACAATCATAGGTATACCGTTGTGCCATTACATTTTTCCTCCTGCAATTTACTTTCATTATTTTTTTGCAATAATGGGGCATCTGGCCTAAATGTTAGAGAAGCGGGCTTGTGGCCAGAAGGTACATTCTGGTTCAATCCCTCAGACCAACAGGAAAAAATTGGGTGAATGAATAGTGCTCTCACCTCAATACCCACAGCTGAAGTGCCCTTGAATGTGAAGCATGGCATTTCTGAGACAGAGTGTCTGTGCTCAACAAATCTACCCAGGATAAATAAAGGAACTTTAAAAAAATGTTGGTTGGTCATGGTGCCAAAATAACACAAGCTGTAAAACTTAGGCCACATCTACACCGTTTTGGTCTTGACATCACTGAATTAAAAACATATGTACAAATGCTATTAAAGATGTCCTAATAATGCAGAAAGCTGTGTGGAAAACAGATGACAAAAGCAAGAGTGAGCTCCTATGCTGAAAACAAATTGTTGAAACAAATTGTTGACTTTTCAATACACATTGCATTAAGAAAAAAAAAAAACCACACACACACACAAATGAGACCTGCAGTCTAATTTAGCAAAACAACAAATGTTACAGGACCATACCAGTGATTTTGAATGTTTGGTCCATTTATTATAATTTACCCTCATTTTACATTGCAACAAACCATTTGGGTCTGTTGCATGTGGGTGCATAAAGATTTCACATCATCAAAATCCCTCCACTTTCACATTTTAATTTTTGGTTGAAACACACACCTTAATATGGTTAACATTTATGAACCACAAAACTGATTATTCATTGTGTAAATTATATTTAACGTATCCAACATTTCCAGGGGGGTTTTTCCCAGTAGAGAGATTGTTTCACTTTGTCCAATTTCAAGTCATGACATTAGTGCCTCTGCTTTTAGGAAAACAAATGTGGATGGATTTGTTACGGTGATAGAATACTGGTGTGAAGACAGTTTGAAGACTCTGAAAGTTCATTTTCATATTGTAGTGGAATGAATGGAAACTATACCTTTTGTAGATACTATGCAAGACATGCCGAAACACTGGTATAGTCCTTTCCTGTTAAGATATGAGAGCTAGCCACTGCTACTGTTAGCTTCGCTAAGATGTGTTGGCAACTTCAGGTGTCACAGTCAACTAAAAAGCTTATATTTCTAAACATTTAACTGATCAATGTTGAAATGGTAAGTGTCCAGTGAAAAACACAGAAATTGCCCTTGTTGATAAAATTCTTTGGGACATGGTCGTGTTGTATATTTGGAAACAAAATCAGCCATTGCTTCTCAAGAGCAATGGCTCTCCAATGTGGCCCTGAGAGGGAGGATGCATTTACATCACCCGAAAGCCCTCTATCGCTAACAACGCCAGAGCTGTATCAGCATTTATAAAATGGGTGACTGCTATTGCCCTCCGTGTCCATTAAGGTTTTCCCTGCACATACTATGACTTCATTTTAAATGAAAATGTACCATTCATTTAGATGTCTTAAGAGACACATTTTCAAGACAAATATTTTTCTTCCCGACCAGTGGCGGGACAGGTTGACAAAGACCTTTCCACAGTTGCCAGTGCCCCTGATGTGAGGGGTGAGCGGGAGGATGGGGGACCAGTCAATCTCGCCGTCAATGGTACATTAGGCCCCAGCAGTGTTCAGTGGCACTTAAAAGTAAAGCCCTGACCTTTCAACTGTGCTCTAATTACATTCATGTCCTGGGGTAGGCAGCGACAACAAAACAACCCGTCGTCTTTTATGAACTCACCACTGGGACATTGTCCCAGCCGCCTGTCACCTGGGATCTTGGCTGCCCTCAGCGATCCCCTCCCACCGATCCCCCAGTATGTGAACGGAGCGGGCCCAGTTCAGCAATGCCATGGTTCTTTCTGCTCAGGCATCTGGCTCCATTCACACGTCAGCCATTTTGGCTCGAAACGGGGCCCCCTTCCTCGACTGGGGTTTTTGGAAGGTAGTGGGTGCCGGGGGGTGGGGGGTTTAGGAGGACGGGTAGGGTAGCAAATAGAACTGGTGGTCAGCAGCCAGCTCGTGTCAGGCCCCATCAGCTCAGAGTGGGCATCTATAAAGGCAGCCGACATCTTTCATGAACAGCAGGCTTTGGAGGACCCAGGCTGGGATTTCTGCCCAGCCAAAGGCTTCCTGCTCCTGGGATGCTTCACTGCACCCACTTTCTCCTCTAATCTAAAGGGGCCAGTGGGGTTGGTGATGTATTGGCTAGAGAACAATTCCAGGGGGGTGGATTTATTGAAGTTGAATTGATTGACAGAGTTTTTTGTGATGGGCTATAATGTAATTTTATAGCATTAACTCTGACTTTGTGCACTCTGATGTGGTTGGCATAGAATTACAACGGCGCTTTATGAACTGTTGGATTCTTCTTCCTTGTGATTTATGAAGCACAGCATCATTATCACTTAAACCAATAAACAGATCGCAGGTCCCCAGCCTTTCTAATTAGTGACACCTACATGAGCGACTGTTATGAAAGGCGAGTTATGGCCAGCCGTTCTGGTTCACTTCATTTCATTGAAATGCTGGTGGCAGCGTGCTCCATCTCAAAGTGTTTCTTATGTCAGTCAAGACGCTGTGATCCGTGAAACTGGCAGGGATGGGTCCACACCAAGAAGTCACAGGGAGCCAGAGCAGATGGACTCTTCTACGAAAAGGTCAGATGGAGAAAATTGAGTGGAAGATTTCTTACAGTTTCATCAAATGAATTAAATTGGATTCTGCTAGCCCTGCACGCGTAATAGATACCCCACAAGGTGTCGTAAGAGCTGGAGAAAAGAATCAAGAAGATGAGGGAAAGAGGCATAATAAAAATGGGGCCTCTGTCCAGAAGGTGAGACTAGGAAGATCGGAGATAAAGTTAGGGAGAAATGATTGGAAAAGACAGAAAAAGCACAAGATTTCAGCACAGACACACACCCTCCTGCCTTTTGTACTCACTTTTTATTTGTTTTTTTTTTTAATTTATTTGTTTCCCCTTTTTCCCCTTTACTTCCTTTGAGTATGAGTATGTAGTGGGTGACGTAAGTGTACGAAACATGCTTTCCTTGAAACGTCAGTTTCTGTTTGGTATTGCACACAAAGTGTTAAAGGAAAAAAAGAACAGATCACAGCCAACAAGACAGCATTGATGTAAGTGTCTGCACTAACTCTGAGAACCCTTAGAAATAGTGTGTATGTCTGGAGGGGCTGACCTGTATTGTCCAACAATAACAGTATTTACAGCACTCAATTTTCACACAGTATCATGTTTAACACACAACACAATCTGTAAACACTACAGAGCTGATGGGAACAGGAACGTGAAATCCAAATTTGAGATCTCACTGTTAACATGTTTACTTCTAGCCTAGTAAGAGATCTGTTCCATACCTAAATGAGATTATGGACATTTTTTTCAACTTTTTCAAATTCAACTCAGGAAAAATAACTATAGCTGAGCAGTCTGCATCAGCAACCTCTAAGATCTTTAAATTCTCCAAGGTAAATATTGTTAATCTCTTTTAAAGAGTCTATTGAAGTGAGATCTCAAAGCAATCCCAGGAGCCACTATGAGTAAAGACTGAGATCACAATAATCTCAGATCATTCTTAAACGGCAATAAACAAGGACCTTTGATGCTCCAAAGGGGCCCTGAACAAATTCAGATGCCCATGAGCACACAGTGATATCTAAATTACATACAGTACTATATATCTGCCAATGAATTACTGCCATTATGGACAGCTGTTAATCAGTACATATAATCTGCTCTTCCTGGAGTGCTAGGCTTTTTCTGTCGGCAACTAAACAGCCCTATTAACTCATCATTGACTCCGCAAAAGACAAGATAATTTACAGTAGTAAGGGCGTTAATTATCAGTGCTGAGTAGAATAAACAGTTTTAAGTTATTCTCCCAGTGAAACTGTAAAAATCAAAGCAGGCTATTTTTTTTTTTTAATAAGTTTGAGTGTGCTTGCAGACATTGCCAAAAGTTTGGTCATGCGCTCAAGTTGCTTCTATCCTGGTATGATTAGATTGAGCAAAAGATGCTTAAAATTTTGGTGTTTAGATTGTGTATTTGTTTATTAAAATTGCGGAAATACAACAAATATAACCTTGGTGAACTTAGCTCACATGTAAAACCTGCAGATGCAGCTTGTGGACACCACAAAAACAAAAAAAATAACATGCAGTGTATCTGAGACAAGCTCAGCATTTGCCTAATTGGTATCACAGGTAAATAAGAACCTCACATAGAGCATCAAATTGAACATCAGCCACGTGTCTTCCTCTTTCTCCTTCTCCTGCTGTCTTAGAACCGACTGACAGGGGACTGTCCATTGGTCTTAGGGTGTTACAAGTAACAGAGCTGGAGGACCCAAATACAGGAGAGCAGTAATGAGCAGAACTATCTTTATTAACGATGCACACAGCACAGGTACATGACAGAGCACAATGACACAATGAAGATGACTGAAAATAGAATTTAAATACACTACAGACAGGATAGAGGATTGGCCAAGAGAAATACTGGGGAGGGATCAGAACAATCAGGAATAATGCCTCTAACTCAGGGCAGGTGTGGGAAGCTGGGTTGGGCAGATGAGACTGATGATGGGCGTTTCTCAATTGGCATTCTTATCTGTACCTGGGTCGTGACTGATGATGTTTTCACAAGTCCACAAGTCCTGTTCCAAATTCCCGGATGTGTTCTTGCTCCACCCCTTTTAGCGAGGATGCATCGGTTGGTGACTTGTGTGGATTTAGAACAGCTAGGTATCCCAGCATGCATTTCGCACCAACCAGCAGCGATGGCAGCAACACCGGAGGAGAGAACTCATAACTGTAAAATTGATAAATTAGCTCATGAAAACGTGAATGAGGCAGAGTTGTGGTCATTATTATAATATCAACAGTAGCTTTCTGAGCTGTAGGCTGTAATTTATTTAAATTAAATTAGCTAAATTAAATGAAATTTATTTATGAAAACGGAGGAGGCAGAGTAGTGTTTATATCATTTCTCTTTTTTTTTTTAATAAACACTACTGGATATCTGGTTATATTAAATATTGCCAGGACAGTTGAGATGGAGAAGTCATCAAGTACACTGCTGTTCCAATTGCAGAATGACCATCCGTCCTCCAAGTATGTACTCCCGAGTCGATCTCGGCAAGTCCCAACTTCAAAGTTCGCATGTCCGAACTTGGCGAACTTGGTATTGAGAAATGCCCACAGAGAGAGTAAAGGAAACCAACACACCAAAAACACACAGAAACACACACACAGAGAGAGCAAAGTGTCCAAACATAAAGCCCAAAACAACAAAAAGTCCATAAACATAACCATGGCCCATTATTCCAAAACCCCTATAAATGCTCTAAGTGGGTATGAAAAATGCCCCATTGGACCAAAAGTTAGTCCAACGGTTCACTATCTCAAAAACAAACTCCCATCATTCCAAAACCCCAGTAATCTCAAAAATGTCCAATCTATTAATATGGTCAAGTTTAGGCAGGGGGTTTTCAGGTTGAGGTTAGGGTAAACATGCATTTCTCAACAGGGATGCAAAACTTGACATGACACTCATTTCTCTGAAGGCCAGTTGTTGGAGTTAAGGTATGTACCCGAACCCGAATACGATATTCGGAAGTACACAAATAATGCTTTGATCCCGAATACTTTTTTCTGTCCAAAGTTTCTCCTCATTATTCAGGAGCTTTTTTCTAAAGAAAAAAAAAGTTTGGTTGCATGTTTTGCACATGATTTTGAGCCAAACAAAACGTAACAAAAAACATGTTGGTGCGTGTTTTGAGCCAATCACATGCACTGTGGCTCAAAAAGCATTTTTCTCATAGACAATAACGGGAAAAGAAGCGGCTATGAAACGAACCGTCGAACCGTCTTCTGCCGCTTATCCGGGGCCGGGTAGCGGGGGCAGCAGTCTGAGCAGAGACGTCCAGACTTCCCTCTCCCCAGACACTTCCGCCAGCTCCTCGGGAGGGACACCAAGGCGTTCCCAGGCCAGCCGAGAGACATAGTCCCTCCAGCGTGTCCTGGGTCTTCCCCGGGGCCTCCTCCCGATGGGGCATGCCTGGAACACCTCCCCAGGGAGGCGTCCAGGGGGCATCCGAAACAGATGCCCGAGCCACCTCAGCTGGTTCCTCTCGATGCGGAGGAGCAGCGGCTCTACTCCGAGCTCCTCCCGAGTGACCGAGCTCCTCACCCTATCTCTAAGGGAGCGCCCGGCCACCCTGCGAAGGAAACTCATTTCGGCCGCTTGTATCCACGATCTTGTCCTTTCGGTCATTACCCAAAGCTCATGACCATAGGTGAGGGTAGGAACGTAGATCGACTGGTAAATCGAGAGCTTTGCCTGTCGAGAGCTTTGCCTGTCTTCAAAGACATGCAGCCGGAGATCAGACGAAATGACAACAAAGTTGATCATCGACCTTCGGCCTAGGGTGTCCTGGTGCAGTTATGGACACCCCTATGCTCGAACATGGTGTTCGTTATGGACAAACTGTGACTAGCACAGAAGTCCGATAACAGAACACCACTCGGGTTCAGATCAGGGAGGCTGTTCCTCCCAATCACCCCACTCCAGGTG
>OMLB01045062.1:5382-23489 GCA_900302555.1 Myripristis jacobus | reverse complement strand
GTACGTGTGTGTGTGTGTGTGTGTGTGTGTGTGTGTGTGTGTGTGTGTGTGTGTGTGTGTGTGTGTGTGTGTGTGTGTGTGTGCGTGTGCGTGTGTATGTGTATGTGCATGTCTTTGCAGTGTTTGTGCATGCCAAACTTGTGTATCTGAGTGTCCATCCATGCTTGCGTACACACACACACACACACAAACTAGATACACCAGAACAGATGTTTCTGCAACATTCCTCTGGCTTATAGTGATATTTTGGTCATTCAGCAAAGTGAAGTCCAACAGCGATGCAACATAAGATATATTCACTTTCTCATGTCAGTCTGATATAAAACTTGATCTGATAAATTTATAGTTTCCTTGCAAACATTTGACCAGCTGGAGGAGGTCGAGGTGAATGTCAGTCTTTGGGTCCCACAAAAGTTCAAAATTCTGATATTATGGCACGGTACACATTCATAAAAAAAATTGGCTTTGTTTTGAACTCAATTTAGGTCCTGATTTCACCAAATGGTAACGGTGGATGGCAACTGGATGTCCCAGCTCAGATAATGTTGCATTTCCACTGGTTTCCAATGCTGACACAGGCCGTCACATCATAACATTATTTTCTTTTATTTATTATTTAAACCTAGATATTTATTTATATATTTATTAAGTCATTCATTTATTTATTGAGTAATCCACTGTATTTGGCCTAACACTGTCTCCTGATATTGTACCTTAACAGTCAGAGGAAACAGTACATATATGTACCTGTTACTGCTTGGGAACATACATGTACCTTTTTGGTGCTGAAAAAAAAGTTCACATACTTCCCTTGAGGGACAGAAATGGACTCGAACTGTACCCCTGTTTCTGACAGTGTAACATCCCTACCACATAGGCAGGGCCTCCTCAGCAACGTGAGCACACTGTGCAGATCAGTTCTCCATCATGCCAACTTGCAATCTGAGATCTGATTGTATTCAAACCACAGTGCACGCTGTGTCTCATCACTTGTGTTTTTCCCTCTCCAGTTGAGAGATCCAGTTGCATTTGGACACCGGGTGTAAATGGATTGTTTGGGATTAATAAGGCTGAGGGCGTCTCTGCCGGTTTGAGCGATCAGCTATTCAGTGCGTCTCGGTTGCTTTTAAGTGGCAGCGGATGCCCTGTGGGACTCGAGCCTGCGACCGCTAAGAGTCCAGGACAGTCTCAGCTCAGCTCAGGTCATCCAGGTATGGTAATGTCCTCACTGCTAGGTCACGTCTGTTTGATCGTCCTTGTCTTTCACCCATCAGTCAATCTGTTTGTCTGTCAGTTGGTTGTTTGGTTGCCAGTTTTTGATTTTGGGTCAGATATGATGTACAATAGGCCCTCTGTGACAGAGGCATTCCTGTGGGTCCCTCACTGTGCACCAGTCCCAGGCGTGGCGTCACCTTCCCAGCCTCTCTTTCATCAACACCCCTCTTTTTTCTTCTTTTCCATTCTTTTTTGATAGGCGGTGGAGGTTATACAAAAGAAACCTACCTCTGCTCTCCCTCCTTCCCTCTCCTCCTTTTTCCCTTACACTTTCTCCTTCTCTCTTTGTTTCTGGCTTTTACTTTGAAGGATTATTTGTGTTTCATTTCTGCTCTCTGATTTTTCAGTACCTGGGTCCCCATCCAAAGATTTTTTTTTCAAATGATGTTGCATTGAATGACAAACGCCAAATTTTATAACATTTTCTCAATACTGTAAAAAAAAAAAAAAAAAAAGCTTCTCCTAAAATGTACATTGTCTCTGATAAAGATTTCTTTCGATAGCTTCATATTTAAGCGTCCGTTGTGTTTGTACAGCCTTCAGATGGTACATGAGAATATGAGTGAGTGTTTGTTTTGTTGTCATCCTTGGAAGAGCAGTAACATGCCTGCCACTTGTCTATGTTTTTTCTGTTTGTTTGTTTGTTTGTTTGTCTGTTTTTTGACTTTTACTTTCAGGAATCTGATTTGTTTCGCCACATGTAATTGAAGCACATCTAATCTGCATTTCATTGTGTTTTTTGCAGCGTTTCAAACACTTGCATCAAGAGTTGCTGTGCAGCTGGATGAACAAAGATAAAGTGAAGCCAGACAGGTAAACAGCCCCCTTCATCTCGAACAAGCTCTCTTTCACATGTTAAACCACGGGAAAGGGAGTTGTTCTTCTACACAAAGATGAACATCTGAAGCGACAGATTGTCACCGTTGGATGATTTTTAGCTCCACAGTTTGTGCAGGTTTCATCAGGGTCAGAGAGACTTTTTTTCATGTGACAGCAACACTAGAAATAATCTGCATGGGGGCATATTGTTTCTATTCATCACTGTCTTGAGCTTAAATATGTTTTTGTTATTGTTTTTCTGCCAGGTACCAGCTCGACAGGCTGAATCAATGTGATAATATGACTTATGTAATATAGTCTCCCTCTGTCTTCCAAGATAACAGACATCTCTGTCATCTCTTTTTCATTTATCTCCCTTTCTCTCCCAATTTCTGTCCCTATTACTCCGTCTCCATTTTTTGTACATAACCACACCGCTTCTTGATTTTCTGTCTCTTTCTGCCACAATCTCTCTCAGCTGATCTCTCTCTTTTCAGTCTGAACTCCCTCTTTCTGTGTCTGTCTGTCTCCCAGCCTCCCTTCCTCTTTCTCTTTCCATCATTACTTCACGTCACTCTGCTGTGTTGTGTTAAAGCGTTGCGTGACTGTGAACGGCTGCTTGTGCAATACCTCGAGAAGTTTGAACATTTGAGCCATTTTGTTGGCGTTGGGAATGAAACGTGCACACTCAGAGCTCTGCAAGTGCCTCATTTGACATTCAGGCTTAAAAGTGTGTGTGTTTCTGTATGTGTGTGTGTAGTGATGTAGTGGCAGATAAAAAGGTAAACCCGCAGACGGTAATTATTGAAAAGCAATCATAAGCATAACAGAGACCAAAGTCAGTGCAACATGAGGTTTATTAATCCAGAAGGCAGGGGATTAGTCAGGGCTGTGAAAATTTGTTCATTTGTTCAAAAATGTACATTTTTTGCAGTAAATTCCATGTGCATTAGTGCTCTATGGAAACATTTGTGGAGATAACACAACTCATTTGTATTGAACTTTCTATGTATTTGTCATATCCAGTGCTGCAGTGGTGTATAAAAAGCTGGATAAACTGTATGACTTCCAATCAGTGATGCACAAAAGACAAGCACCTGTCACAGTAAACTAAAGTCAAATATCTTTTGAGATAGGCATTCATTTACAACATTTTTATGTCACTTATTATAATATAGGTTGAATTAGCTGACACTGTGATGTAAACTAGGGTTTTTGCTGCTGTGGTGCCCTGCTCAGTGTTTAGGATGGCTTTTCACAACAAAATGTGGCCTGTTCAACTTAATGTTTTTAGTCTGTCCTTTCCCAGTTTTTGTGTTATTGTGACCTGGCCCTAGGATTAAATCAGCTGTGCGGCCTTCGGGACTCCCCAGCTGGGCTGTTGGCTGAAGGAGTAGAGAGAAGGAAGAGGAGGAGGCAATCAGGGTGTCCCATGAGGCAGTGGGGGGCCGTGTAGTTGGGAGGCCGGGACATAACATGAACTGAGTCTGTTTTCCCAGCTCTGTTTCCATGAGTTTCTTCCTGACATCAGGAATGTGAAGGACCCAGACACAAACATACCATGCCAGCATTACCCTTCAGTTAACTAACTCTAAATTAACTGTTAACACTTTACAATAACAGTACAACAATTAAGTTAAGTTAGTTAATGCCATAATAAACATTAAGTAACAGGTAATGAACATTAAGTAACAGTTAACTAACCGTTAACTAATGTGTCTAAGAATCATTTACTAATGCTGTTCATGCTAAGGTATTAATTTATATGTTATTTAAGGGTTATTGTAGATATTATTAACATTAGTAAATGCCATAATAATCATTAACTAACAGTTAATTAACCATTATGGCATTAACTAATGTTAACTAATGTTAATTGTTGTACTGTTATTGTAAAGTGTTACCAATTAACTAATAGTATTTTCTTACTGTCATAATCATGTTTTTTCCAGGCCAGTTGCCAGGGGAACATGTTTCCATTTTATGCTTCTGCAGAACAAAGTTACGTTGTAATGTCATATCTTGAAGTTCATTTTTAGCTAGCTAATGTTGGCTTGCTATTATTTGTGAACATTAGCTAATGTTAAACATGACCTTTTCCTAACCTTAACCAAGCAGTTTTGATGGCTAACAAAGCTAAGTAGCTAACAAGGTAAAATTAGCTAGTGTTTGCACATGCACAAACATTAACTGTAACATGACACTGGCGCAGGCTCCACCACATTGGCTGTAAGTAGAAATGTTGTTATGCAATGTATTTTTGGTTCAGAAACGTTGACATAGCAATGTAATCCAGAGGCAGTTTCTCAGCCCAGTAGCCAGGAAAAAAATGTGTGCACACCAAGGACACACTGAAATCTCACATTTTCAAGTTTCACAATGTAGTTTAAATTGAGCGAAAAATGACATTATCTAACATTTCGTAGTGTTAACCATAACATTTTCCAGACCTTCACCACGATGACAAACATTTTCCAAACCTTCACCATGACCTTGTCCTAACCTGAAATAAGTAGGTTTGGTGGTTAATGAAGCTAACAAAGCAAAGTGGTGAAATTAGCTATCAAGCTAACGTGACTTTGATGCAGGCTCCACCACATTGGCTATATGTGTAAATGTTGATATTCAAACTATTTTTGGTTCAGAAACATTGACATTTCAACATTTGCTTGTTTGTTTGTTTGTTTTTTGAATGCCTTGGTGGCTGAGTTTGTTGAACCCTGAACCTTCATTATGGGTTCAAATTCAACCTACACGATTTCTGATGTAGGTCATCCCTCTCTCTCTTTACTGTCAAGTTGAATTCAGAACAAAACAAAACGAAACCAGCCAACAACTAATAAATACAACAGCTTTTTTTGCCATATTTTTTTGCAAGCTTTTTCAATACTTGGTCCTCACACACTAGTCTGGACACTGAACTAACTACACCTGCACTGGTCTGAGTTTGATGACCCCATAACACCATAACATACATTGTTTTTATTCAGATTTTGGTTGATGCTAAATGTGATGCTCAACTGTATAATACACTATATAGTACACTGTATAAAGGCTTTTACTTTCAGAGCCTTTCATAACCTTTAAGAACCTTTAAAAAGCACCAGGTCAAATTTCTTGACCATAATAATTTAAATTGATTTACAGAAAAAAGAACACATGGCCACTTGCTAGTTTGTGTGTGTGTGTGTGTGTGTGAATGTGTGATACACTTGACACAAAAGAAAAACAAGATAAATAAGCTATTAATTTTTAGTAGTTCTGAGAAGCGATGGGTGTATTTTGTGAAATCATTAAATAATCTCAAAATTGACCATTCCAGTGAATTTTGCCATTTTTACCTATGGCATAAGTGCATACATTTTTAGCATGGGTAAATGAAACGGGAATTGAACTTGTAGGCAAACTGGAAGTATGTCCACAGTCACCATGATGCAACATGTCTGTAATATCATCACTGACTGTTAGCAATACATTTGGATAAATTAGGGGAACTCCAGCTCACTGCGTACTGGGCTGTGACGTCATACATTCCTGTAGATGGCAAACTGGTTTGTGCAACGTACAATAGCCTGCACCTGAGCACGCCACTGTGTTGCTGATCTCACTCTAACATTATGTGGTTTGGTTTGGGCACAGGCTTTTACTTCTCTTTATGATTAGCTTCACAACAGCCAAAAGTCCCCGTGATGTTTGCTGTGTCCCAGAAATTTCTTGTAACAGTAAAGGAAATGGTCTCTAAATTGAGAGGAGAGAAAGTTCCCTGTCAGGTTGGAACATGACAGAAGAAAAGGGCCGTGCTATGTCGGGGGTAAAAAAAACAATCCCTGACAGGTTGGGAAAAAAATCCCTTGTCACATTAGAACAAAAGTCCTGGTAATGATACCTTGGCATGGTAAAAAAGACATTCTCTGCTTTCCTGTCAGAAGAAAAAAAACACCTTTCCATTTCCTATCAAGTTAGGTGAAAGGAGTTCCCTAGCATGTTACAGGAAAATTTTTTACTTTGTTTGTTTATTTTGGGGTAAAAAAGTTCTTATCATGTTCCCTTTGGGAGAAAAAAAAAATCCCTGTCATAAAGGACCCAGTGCTGGGGGACACTATTAAACTATTAAAAACTTATTATTTCATGAGGAAAAGTTCCCTATCACACAGCTATTTACAATTTGTTGGGAAAATATTTAGTTGTCATAAAAAGGTCTCTAAATGTAGGGCAAAAATTTACCTGCCATGTTATTTCACATTTTGGGGAAAAGGTTTCTATATGCTGTAAGGGAAAAAGGTTCCTTGTCATGCTGAGAGAGATACAGTATTTCCTGTAAAGTTGGGCAAAAAGTTCCCTAGAAATTTAAGAGAAAAAAAAGTTCCATATCAGGGTAAAGTTGGGGGGGAACATTCTTTACAGTGTTAGTCTAAAAACATGTCATGCTGGCCAAAAAAAAAATCTTAATTTATTAGAAATAGTCCTCTAAGATCCCTCGAAGAATATTTTAATAATTTGTGCCCTCAAACTAGTAACTCAAGGGTGTGAATTCCTAATTTTCTGGCCACACATTACTTAGTTGTGCCTTTTGGATTCAATACATTTTGATCTTGGACTGAAATATGAGGATATACTGCTTAGAGTATATCCTGCTCTATGAACTACTGAAGTTTTTTATGATGAAACAATTTGTTATTTCGCTAAATATGTTTCAAGGATTTCAAAGACAATACAGTGTTGTGTTTCAAAGCCAAAACCACAGTACATCCTCATATTTCAGTCCAGACTTCAGGTAAGAAAGCGGTTAGCTGAGAAGTAGCCTTGTTGACTACTTGACTGTCCAACCAGTCTGCTTGTGGAAAACATGTTAAGATGACTTAGGCGTCAAGCTCCTGCCATGTCAGCCTCCCGGCTCCCTCGCACTCCTTCCCCGGCCCCCACCCATGTTTTTCTGAAAGAGGACGCACCAGCACCTGGGCTTTAAAAACAGTTCCTTGGCCAAGAGAACGAGAAAAACAAACCCATCAGGTTTCAGCTCTCATCTCATTGAAAGACAAACACGGGGGAAGGCTGAGAGAGTGACGCAAGGATGGATGGAGAGAGAGCAAGAGAGAGAGAGAGAGGGTAACGATAAAGGGGGTGTGGCCTCAGATTCATCCCTGGGCTCTCAGCGGTGGAGAGAAGAGCCTGTTTTGCTGCCCTTCGACACGAGACCAGCAGGACTTCCTCTGAAGTAGCAGTTTGCTGTGAGCTTTTGGGTGGGAGGTGAAGAGCTGGGAAGCGGTGGGCGGGGTCCAAAACACATGGGTGGTGGCGGTGGTGGGCTCCGACTACCCTCTGTTTGACCCCATCCACCCGCCGCAGACAGGACATATTCTGCAAACTCACATTCCCTCTCCAAAATACATAGGCCGTGTGAGTTGAGAGAATTGCTCCCTCAAAACGTGCCTGGAAGTCAGACTCCTAAAATGTGCAATAATAACAAATAAGTAATGATTATAAAAATTATAATTTCCCATGCATGTAAAACAAGAAAAAAGATAAGTTTTAACCTATGATTCACAGTTCCTACTACTAATACCAATAATAATAACAATAATAATTAGAAAAGTGTTTTTTTTTTTACATTTACTTATTACATACTTATTATTTCTTGTTATTAATAGCAGAGACAGTCATGATCATAACTAACAATTAGCCAAGTTCTGACACGTCTCCCTCTCCCTCAGGAATGATCACGGTGATGATGGTGACGATGATGATGATTTTTTTTTGTAATGATGATCAGAAATCTATAGCCACTATATGACACTCTTCTGAGGTCTCTCTCACTTTCTCTCACAGTGTGACTTGTTTTTGTTAGTTATTTTTGACTGTATATAAAATCCAGCCTGGACGCTAATGTCCATTTACCAAACATAGAGAGCTGAGAGAGAGAGTGAGAGAGGGTGTGGGGTGGGGGGGGAGAGAGAGAGAGAGAGAGAGCTGTTGCCTTCTATCTAAAAACAGCCGCACATCACGTTTCCAGTTCTGACATCGTATCCTCTCCTGAGGAAAGAGCTGGATAAAAACAGCGGACTTATCCAAATGTGACATCATGGCCAGTTGTTGCTTCTCTCTAAACAGTGTGCTGAGCCTCCATGTGGAGCTTTGCACAGAGGTCCTCACTATTTGTCTCAGCCGTGTATCCTGTGTCTTTTCTTTATTAGCGCTGTACACACAAGTAGACTTCCTCCTTCATGGTTTTCTCTTGCAATATCCTGCCTTAGCGCTGCAGCCAGTATTTTCTTGCATGCCTTGGGCCATGATTGATCACATAAATTGCTTTTATGAACGCTACTGTGTCCTGTGTGTAATTATCAGCGGTTTTGTCGCAGCAGTATCTCCTCCAAATGTTCCACAACAATGACAAAACACTGCAGCAATGAGAAACAGAAGGAATACAAGCTCTGTCCTTAATTGTTCCCCATTCCTTGGTCCCTGTCTGATGCCTGGCAAAACTTTCTTTTTCCTCACAGTTACTCTTGTGCAAATGTGCGGCAGTAGTTCAGTAGCAAAATACACAACTACAGCTGCTACATCTGCAGAATGCCAACTGACATGTCATTTCTTGGCTGAAAAAAAGAACAAAGGGAATGCTTATTGTCTTCCACGATGGAAGATCGAGGAAGGGACTATGGACTATGGACCGTCTGTCACATGATTTCTGAGCCTCTGCCGGCCTGTTTTGGATGAAATGTGCATGAGGGATTTTGACACCAGGGTCTGTCATTTTCAGTATAATTTTGATTGGTCACAGTGCCACAACCAGGCTAAAAAGCCATCATGCTTCAAGGGGGCATCATGGGGGACATAGCACTGTTGATGTGTGTTCTCATTAAGAGCCATGTACTGTGTGTGTTTAACACTCATACCATGGGGTCGCAGCAGGTTTGAAGGTTCAAAAGCTCACTGCAGCTCTGTGTGTCGGTCATAGCATTAACACAGGGTGCAGAGTTTGCTTTCCACACCTATAATTAAGTTGCTGCGACCTTTGACCTTTGCTCTCCTTACTTGCCTTTAATATTTGATCTGTAGACAGAAGTTGATTCTGCTGTTGCGCCCTGGATTACAGCTTCAGCTAAATGCCTGATATGAAAATGGAAATGGAAGCGTCTGGGTGACTCACAGCCACCCACACACTTCCAGAAAGTGAGCTGTCAGCGCTAGCTCATGATCCAAACAACACTGGCTTGTGTTTACATGCACATAATGAAGCTGACTTGACCTTAGAGAGGGAATCGCCTACACTCACTGTATCCACTGTCACGTACATGCCTCTCTTATTAGCTTAACCACGGTCATGCATGTGAACACATCACAGCTTCCCTATGGCACCTCTACGCTGGCAAGTTCTACATCCCAACAATTTAAACCTCATGTCCACCCACACTGTTGCATGAACTCACTGCCCACATTTTATCTTATCGTTATATTACCTGCACTGAGAACAGCAAACACTCACAAGTTTCACTTTTGATTAGTCACAGGAGCTGGGAAGGAGCCCATGTGGATCACAACTGAGCTTTGTAAAGATGCTTTACTACTGACATTTGCTGCTAACATTGTGGGGATCTACTGTTGCCACCAGCATTCATGCTTTTCATCAAGATTTTCGTACAGACAAAGTTGAGGGGTTTTATTCCTAAAGATTATAAACAATACACTGTATATACACCCAATCAGTGGAAAAAAAAAAACTCCTGAAAATCTGAAATTTGAGAGTTCAGAGTATAGCAACTCGATGATTATAGTGTGTTTGATATCAAATACATTATTTTACATGACAGCAAAGCTTTTAAAGTTGAAGACATTTTGAAAACTACATTGTAAATTTGGTTGAAAAGGTGTCTGAAGACATCATGTCACATTTGAAAAAACTGGGACCTAAATATTTTTATAATAGTTCAAAAAGCTGTTTTAATTTGAATAATATTAATCTTTACCATGTCATAATATTATATTGAGAACATTTTGTACTTGCTTGGGTTGACTTTGCTACCTCCTGCATGTCAAACCTGTCATTTTAGCTGGGATGTGTTAGGTTGCAGCCACACTGATCCATCATGTCTGTCCGTCAACGTGTGTTTTTAATAGTCTGCCAGTGAACAGTGTCTGTTTGATGATGACGCGTCTGTCCCTGCTGGATTTTGACAGATTTGGATTTTGAGGGACAGAAAAGTACAGAGCGGCTGACCTTTTGGCTGATGAAGACATTATTATTATCTATGTAGCCAATGGCTAAAAGTTTTTGCATACAGTCAGCGTGACTGCAACCTGAGAAATTTTAATATGAAAACAAGTAGATGCTTCTGACTGTGTTCCCAGAGCAACATTGGTACTTGTCCTTTCAGGAAATTTAATCCTATGATGGTTTTAGTAAACCGGGCCAAGGCGGTTTTCTGGTTCTACAGAAAAAAAATATAGTTGAACAATTCCAGGCATTATACAACTGAACAACAGAAATGAAAAATTCTGTTTTTCTTCTCACTGTTGTATTATGTTGCATTTTAAAAACTCAGAACAGTCTTGTGCTGTGCAGCGAATCATCTGGGATAGATTTTCTGGTATTGTGTGTGAAGGATCCACAAGATCTGGCACTAGCAGCATGATAGCCATGTCATTATCATCTCTGATCTCCATCTGACATTTTGATGAATATCCCAGTCAGTGGAGCGTCACCTTTGACTTCACATCTGGACAAAGGAGCCTCAAAATGTCCATCAGTCAGACACTCTCACCCACAAACTTTCTCTCTGTCAGTGCGAAGCAAAGGGAAGCAAAGGGCCAGGCTCGAGCGTGTGAAATTTCCGTGCTACAAGCCAGTGGTGCATCATCCTGTCACCTGCTAAGCTTTTGTGGACTTTCTTAGGGAACCGGCTGCTTCTCCAAACGAGCCCGCTTACCGTCTGTTCAAGCCTCAAGCTTTCATTTGATGTGCATGTTTCTATTATTTTAAGCCTTTGTAACAATGGAGAACTAGTACAAAGCAGGTAACCTTGTCACACTGTACCTTTTATAAATATTGATCACAAGGCTGGTCCACATGGGTTTTTTGTTATTCCATGTTTTTTGACTAAAGTTTCTCCCAGTTCCATAATTTAGCCCTTTCATGCATGAATTATGAAAGCCTCCAGATTTTTTTCTCATGTGTTTTTACACTTCTTAGGGCATGAATATTTCTGTGAGTCTCCATACTTCTTTCAGGATACAGGACTGGTATTACCATGTCATTCTACTAGTATTAATATGTTATCAGCAACAAGAACTGACAGTCTCTGCATAAACCTCAATGTAGGGGAGCAGCAGAGAGCACTCTAGCAGCTGATATGCAATTCCACCATAGAAACCATTGCATTTAGGAGAAAATGACTTTTAAACTGTCTTTTTATCTGTCCACTGTAGTGACCGCTATGCGTGAAAGGGTTAATCTATAGATCTATAGACAAGCTATCAAATTGCCCAGTGAGTCTGCACCACTTTCAAAGCAGTGTATCTCAGTTGGAGGTGTGTCTTGTACCTGTGCCATGTATCCTGAGGTGGAACAAAGAGCCAACAACATCTGTGTTAGGAGAAAGGTCAATCACCACGACTTTCACTCAGGCAACCAAGGTTTAAATCCGAGGTGAGATCTGTGTTTGTTTTCCTAAAAATCTGATACCGTGTTCATTTTGTGGTTTTGGTCCCTAAACCCAACCTGTCCCTAACCTTAACCAAGTTTTAGCCTAAAGTTAACCGTTCCCAGCCTGGATCTATGGTATTGTTGGCTTGTCAGAGTTGTTTTAGACACTTCTAGTAAACGAAAACCCGTGCCCATGGACAAAAATTTGATTTGTGTTCATATGCACAAAAAACGGACAATGAGTATTAATGGACAAAAATCTGTAGGTCAAATTTTCCTACATATTGCATGAACTCCTATGAGACAGGATTGTCTTTTTTTTCATATATACAAGTATTAAAAGAATGATAGCACATGATCAGAGCATGGATTCACCTTTCATGATCTCCTAGCAATTCCTGAGCGATGAGCCAATGTTTTGCTTCATGTCACACTGTCATATGAGGTAGATTCACTGTGTGAACGGCCCGGCGCGGTAGATAAGGTTACTGTTAATGACTGCTATCGATTCACATTATATTTACTCAGCGTGGCTCTGCCTAACATGGAGCTGGTGTGAAGAATGACATTCGATAAGCAGCACGCTGAAGTCACTGGGGACTCCTATTTTCCTTGGCTTCATGTCTCCTCTGAAATGGAGATCACTTAAGAAAAAGCGTCTCACCTATATGTGGGTGATGATAGTTACATTACACTTTGGCAAATGCGCAGTCTACAAATCACAGGTCCAATGAAACCTTTGCCTCTATAACATTTGATTCACATGTAAATGTAATTCAATTTAAATGAGGCTTGTAATACATGTATCTGTTGCTTGTGCAGTATTTCACAATGACATGCTCCAACGGTTTCAAAGTCAGGCACGTTCCTTTGTTATTCCCACTGTCAAAATAGGTTAATAATCCCAATTTCATCCAAAAGGAACCAGTAAAAATAATTTCTTGAAATTGCTGTGAAAATATTAGCCCGCCCCGAGTGAGGTTCATGTACTTCTGTGTGTTAAACCAAATTTTGACTGTTAATCCCCCTGAGTCATATCAAATTAAAATGAATGCACATCAGCACGTCTCTCTTCCTCTATATCTATTACTGTTACAGGAAAGCTAAGAATAATACTCGTGTCTCAGCTTTTTTACCCACTGTTAAGTCAACAAGGCCATAGTGTTAGCACTACTGTATGTCCTGGGGCCTGGTCTAGATATTTGCGAAGGGAAGCTGGGGTTGAAGATGAGGTGTGTGTGTGTGTGTGTGTGTGTGTGTGGCGGCGGAAGGCATGAATATGTGTCAGCAGGGCAGGAAATACCACACATCATTGGCAATGAGTGCTGCTGATAGCCTGTTTGCATGTAGAGTGTGTGTATATGCACGCGTGTGTGTGTGCACATGTGTATGTGTGTGGCTGGTTCCCTGCGTATGTTGTTTGTCACTGTGAGAGTGCCTGTATCTCTATATGCATATGTTCCGGTGTGTGCGCATGTGTGTGTTTGTGTGTTTGCGCGTGGGTCCATGTGGTGCATGTGTGTGTATGCGCTCCGCTCAGACAGCTGGCTGATCTCAGCTGTGTCACACACTGTTCCCTCATAAATAAAAGTTTGAAGATGATTGATTATGGCGGCCTATTTCTCATGAATCAGGTTTTGTTTGTGTGCGGTATACGAGGCAGTGAGCAGCACACAGCTCCCATATTCTCAGCCACATATGGTGAAACCCCACGGCGCATTACAGCCATTCACATCCCATACAAATCACGGTGGTGGGCAATAACACGCAAATTAAAATCACTCCAAATTTTCGTTGGATTTCCCTTTTCCTCTGACAGTCTGCTGAGCTCCATGAATTGTTTTGTGTCCTGAAACATGAAGTAAAAATATGACACACTTCAAATAAGCAAATATCAGATTTTCTCCTCTTTATCACCACTGAAGTAACATAATATGGATTCAACCTGTGGCCACTTTATGAAAGCCGCTGCATTTTCCTCTGGCACAGAAGAAGTGACGTATTTTCCTTTTGCTTTTGGAGAAGACTGAAGAGCTGGGTAGTCAGCAAAGGCAGTGGTGGGTGACCAAAGAAAAGAGCGCCACCTACAGAAACTCAAACGACATCGACAGCAAACATAAGGAAAATTGGAGCCACTGTTTGATTGACAGGTGATCACTGGGGAATACAGTGCAGAAACACCGCAGTGATGAGAAGTGGGCACCAGCCATGAAGACAAAAATTAAACAACATGGAAGTGATTATCGGTTTGAGCATGTGGCATTACGTGATATTACATCACCGGCAAGTTTTCAGCCTCTGTTCTGTAACAATTAGTGTAAACAACCATTTTGACATCATTTGCCTGAAAACAATTATCATCTGAAAACAACGCAGGCACGTTCGTTTGGCTTTGTCATTCAGCTAAAATGGCTCCAAAAGTCATGTTTTCATTTGTCTGATTGATGAAATGTTGTTTGTTTTCTGTATATAAAAAAGTATTTTTTTTTTTTTATAACACAAATAAGATCAGCGTAATTTTAATGGCCCCTTGAGTTGCAGTGATTCTCCTCCTTAATGCTTTTGTTGTGATCTTTGAACACAGATAACAGATCGGCTAAAGAAATGGAAGGTAGCAACAAACAACAACTACACTGCAAGACAATTATTTGGGTTGGAAAACAGCAGCAGAATTTGCTGGGTCAAGTCCCACTTAAAAGAAACACATGCAGATAAAAACATCCGAGTTTTAAAGAGACTGCTGCGACAGGGATGATTATGTGAAAATCCCACGGTGTTTCCCCAGGGAGAAAATACACTGGATCCGGAAGTTCATGTTTTGCCAAAAGATTTGTAGTCAACATCTGACTTGGGAGACCTCTTTGTCCCAGGTCCAGTTCTGCAGCGCTGTTTTCTTTATCGACTGTCCAATCTCCTGCAGCTGCTATCTTGCCTTTCGTGTTTATGAGCCATTTTGTGTCTGCGCCGCAAACCTCCACCAGTCTCTCTCCTCTCCTTTCATCTCTTGCCCCCCCCCCAGCCCGTCTTTGTCCCTCCATCTCACTGACAGCATCACTCTCTAACTTCCTGCATGAACCTTGACCTCAGTCCATTTTGTTGCTGACAGAAGCCAGGCCTCGTTGTCATCTCTGTGACTCACCATCCGAACAAACACACACAGGAAAAATGTGGGCCCATGCATGCAAGAAAAAAAAAAAAAAGAAAAAAAAAGAGTACCCAAGCATGTGTATCGTTTGCCAGAGGGGCCCAACTTGGCTGCAAAACATATCTAACATGCAAGAAGTGTATGGAGAGCTTTTTCAAAATCAGTTTGGTAATTTTAGTTCATCAGTTTGCAGACATTTTCCGCAGACTCACATGATCCTGTCTGGTTCGGGTCAGTGGCCATTCTTGTTTTCCTGCTAATGTTCACCGCACAGCCTAGACAGTGTTTGTGTAGTGAAGTGGCCTAATGGGGTGTTCAAGGGCAATTCCGGGATATCCACTCACAAATTTCCTACGTATCGGAGGTCCAGACTGTATCAACCATGCCTATATTTATGGGGTTAATAGATATACATTGTAATTGTATGTATCGAGCACCAAATGACACTAGATGGATACACATAATGTTTAATAATGGATATTTACTGCTTTTGCCTTGTCAGTGCAAAAGGTTCAGGTTTCAGTTGTATTAAGTAAGTAAGCTAAAACAACAATGTTAAATATATTCTGGCTTCTCTCTCTGAAATATAAGGTGTACCTAAGTGCACTGTAACATAATATAATACACAACACAATAACATAATAATAATGTGCACACAAGTCTTCTCAAGAGCAGGGCTGGTTTCTATCTTATAATGCTATATCTACACATTAAAATGAATTTATGGAGAAATGAAAACATAACTTTGAAACTAATTTGAAAATAACATTTGCTCACCGAGGCTTCAACCACACCGTCCTGGAAACAGGAGCCTTTCTTTGGAGTCAGTGCCGCCGCTGTCATCTTTGATTTTTCACCTTTTCAGTGTCACCTTTTCTTACTTTTGAGCAAACCATTTTTCTATGATCGCTTGCTGCTTTTCTCCTTTTCTCCTTTTCTCTCTCTCTCTCTCCCTGTCAATCAGCTTTCCCATCTCACACATGCTGTAGGAGTATTGGTCTCACAGCACAGAGCTGCTGAGAAAACACAGGATGATTGACTCAAGGCATTTGCATAAACACATGATTGGACAAGGTACTGCAATCTGCGACTGTGTGTGTGCATTCTGGTACTTGTAATAGGCCTTTCTGCTGTACCGATAGCTTGCCTAACTTCTACTTCAGTTTCGCGATTTCCCGTGTTTGCCTTCTGACAACCCAGAGACAATGCGCATGACTTCATGTAACCTTCAGAGCGAGAGCCCAGTCGAGGAAAGGTTTTTTGCCAGCCAAAGAAGAGTCGTAGTTGCGCCTCCTACTCAAAATGCAACTTGTCTTGTGGATGTAGTACGTTCTTCTACAAAGAATTCATCCTCTTTGGTACCAAGAGACTGACACCGAAATATTATGTTAATTACTGATGTTTTAGAAATCTGAAACTTCTGCTATCAAGCCTCATTGTAGATAACCAGTTGTTAATTTCAGTCTTAGTCTGTCAGTTAATTATAAATATTGTTATTGTTGTTGTTATTATTTTATTATTAAAATGATCTTATTTTATTTGATCTGTTGTCAAATTTTACTCATTTTTATGTTTTAATTTTAGTTTAAAGTAAGCCAGTCCCATTCAGTGGAGTTTGAAGCAGTCAGTGGTAGCTAGTGGAGCACTGAGCTCTGTCTGGAAATGGGTCCTCTCATTGGCTGGTGGGCAATAAGACAGTGAGAAACTGTAGTTAGAAATGCCCATGCCCATTTGTAAAATAATTAATTATCTTCTTCATATTTCTTTTCAGTCAGAGAGGATTTTTTTGTCATTTTTTGTCTTTTGTAATGTTTTTTAATGACTTGTTTCCATAGTTTTTGTCAGGGAGAAATGAAAAGAGATGTATTCTAAATCCTTAGAAAAACTCTGTCGTTATTAAATAATTGTTCTATGTGCTTATTCTGCAAAAACAAATGTTAAATAAGCGACTGAAAATGGATTGAAAGCACCTCTCCTTCCTAATTTGCATTGAGTATGTGAGAATCTATGAATATGCAAATTGGCAACGCCCCCCAGGTAAAGTAGCGACTAAACGCTGAGCCTCGTCCCATGATGGCAACAGGCCACACTGACAAAACACAGGCCTGCTCGTCTGAGCCTCAGTCAGCCTCTGAATCTTGAGATGCATCAAAATCAGAGAACTGCTGCCGAAACTGGTGAGTGGTGTGAACTTAAACATATATGTCTCGTGCGAAAACAAATGTTAAAATCAAAGCTATGACCAACACAAGCAAGACCAAGCCTCATGTGCTCAGTATGGCTGACGGTGCACGGTGCTAGCTCACATTACAGTGACAGTTGCGGGCTGACAGCAATATAAATGAACTGAGAAATCAACTCAACATTCAGACACACCAACAGTTCTCCAATTTTCAGCTGGAGTTTCAGCAGCATCAGACTCTCTAATTTGCATATCTTTGCATAGCAGACGCTGATAGTTTCAACTCGTTCACACTCGCACGGCACAATTCCAGATTTCAGGGAAGTAAGGACAAGCCTCTCCCCTGCAGTGGAGGGACGTGAAAACGGCCCCTGCAGTGGCGGATCTGTGAAGTCAACGTCCAGCTTCCGAGAGCGGTAAACCGAAAAGAAAACCTGTTTTTGAGTGGAGAGGGGCTTTATGATTTTCACTGGAGTCACATCATCGTCATGGTGAAATTGCTCATTAACAAAAATGATTCATAATGATTTTCGTTGACCAGATGAACACTGTTTTCAGCAGTATTAACCCTCCTATTATGTTTGGGGTCAATTTGACCTCAGCCAATGTTTAACGTCTCTAAATGAATGATTAATATCATTTTTTTTGCTTCATATTTAATGAGTGTTCCTAATGTAATGGGCACTACCGGGTAAAGATGAAAATGACATGATGATATGTTTTCAATGTCCTGTTCACACTTTGTAACGCATCGGTTATAAAAAACAAAAAACTGTACTTAGAAATAATATAAAGCCATTAAAACACCAAAAATTAATATTTCTTTCCAATTTCAGATCAATCAGTGAGATTTTATGGTGATTTGCATATTTTTCCATTGTCGCGTAATAGGAATACTGGATGTATAAGTGGGGGTGGGGTGGAGTTATGTTTTATTTAAAGGGCTATTTAGGTCATCAACAAAGAGTCAAAGTAGTCAAATTGAGCTCAAACATAAGAGATGTTCAAAAATGTGAACATAACAGGAGGGTTAAAAGTTTGAT
>OMLB01045061.1:0-11493 GCA_900302555.1 Myripristis jacobus | reverse complement strand
TTTGTGAAACATATCCTGGTGTTTCTCACACTCTTTTTTCCTTTTTGACTGTTTATGGATTTTGGACAATGCTTTAACAAATACCTTTTATACAATAATATCACAATTAAAATGCTATGAGTTGCTATTTACATAATCGTATTTATTTCAGGCTCACTGGGCCACTCTGTGGTTGTCCCTGGGCTGGATGTGGCCCGCGGGCCACAAATTGAATGGGCCGCGTTTATACAATTCACATGCCTGGTATTTGATGTTCTGTGACCCTGGAGACACTGAACGGCTTAATTTTAATTAGCTGGGGAAGGTGTTCACTTATAGTCTCCTTGTACAGCTGTTACAGCCAAGAGGGAGAGCAGCTGAAGGTGGATCCTGTCACTGCTGGTGAGCTAGCAATTTAGGCAAAAATATAATTATAGTGAAATAATATTAACTGGGATGTGTGGAGCTTTAAATTCCTAGCGAGCACTTTGCAAAACATTCCAATATTCTGAAAGAAAGGAAAGAGGACAAATACAATATAAATCTCTGTCTACTTACTGGATTCAAGAGCCCAAAACTAAATGAAAGCAACCAGACCATGTTGGCCAAAACGCTGCTTTCCAAGTTTGAGTGTATTGTTTGTTGTACGTCGACTGCAGAGTAAACACAGTGTGGGGATTGTATTTTGCAGCTGCTCTAAAGTTTATTTTTATCCAACACATGCCAGGAACAGGTTGGATGTGCACGCGTCTTATATTCAAAGAGGAGAAAGAGGACTTTTTTTTTTTACATTGTCATGCACCACAACAGTCAAAACTAGAACAATCAGCGCGTGGTTGAGTGAAACAAAGCCCAGCTCCACAAACAAATATTCGATGGCTTCGTGACTGAGGAGTGTTCACAGCTGATAGTGGTGTTGACACTGTATTTTGTCTATCTGCTCATCCTTGACAAAAACATTGTTCGGGTGATAACCAGCGTGAGCACATGCCACAGACACTGGCTCCTGACTCACCTCGTTTGTGATATCGTAGACCACAATGGCCGCCTGGGCGCCTCTGTAGTACATGGGAGCCAGACTGTGGTAGCGCTCCTGACCAGCTGTGTCCCAGATCTCAAACTTGACTGTTGTGTCATCCAAACATACTGTCTGAGTCAGGAAGGCAGCTGCACGGGGACAAAAAGAGGCAAACGCCAATGACAAATGTGACCGTGAATGGAATAATTTGACACTTAGGCTGGACACACACACACACACACACACACTAGAGAATTATTGGAAGGGCTGGCCAATATGGATAAAATCAAATATCACAACATTTTTGACCAAATACCTCGATACCAATATTGTGAGGATATTATAGCGAAGACTATTCACAAAATGCTTTCACAAAATATTTACACAATGAGATTTTTGATAACTTATCATCAGTAATGTCGATATAATAACTAAGCAGGGTAAAGGCAAATAATAAAACAGCTAGAACACCTTCCTTTAATGCAGCCTTTAAAAACAGGAAAAGACAAACTTATGCCATATGATATTATGATAACCACAATCCCAGAGGATCTAGTCTCCTATCACAACAGCGATATAATATTGGTAAACTGCACAGCCCTGAATTTTCATATCCTGGCAACAGCTCTCCTACTATATTATGAATGATGCATGTAGGTATGAATCATATTTAAGACCTAAAGTGGTGTTTTGGGGGAATTTTTTTTTTTTTTTTCCAGCTGTCACCTCCGTCCTCTTTTACATGGACTCCTGTGGGAAGCGGCTCAGAAAGCGGACACTCTAAAACAGACACCTAAAAAGCTCCACCGCCTAACCTCATTCCCAGGCTGTTACAGCAGAGAGCCTGGGAGAGGGTCGCTGATTATTGTGGAGAAAGACCCACCCCACCGTTCTCTGATTGGTCTCTCGAGCTGTCCATCTGACTTTCAACAGGAAACACAACCTGCCAATGGTCCTGATGATTTGTACAGCTCTCTAAAATAGCATGATTGAAGATGTTCCTCAGAGAGCTCCATTTTTTGCCAACCGTTTGTTTGTGCCTCCACTTCTTCCCTTGGGAAACAATCTGCAGGTTGGACAGAAGTGGAAGCAAAAACCCAAAGAGTCTCTCCATTCCAGTAAAAATGAAAGTCCAAGAAAAAAGGGGGGCTTGATCAAAAGTACTGACACATTTTTTTTTTTTTTTATTTATTTATTTTTTTTTTTTAAACACAGGAAAATAGTCTGTGACGTCAGTCTGTGTTTTTCTGTAGCAGCGTGCAAATAAACTCAATGGCTGTTTATTTTTCTTTCCTAAGCCGTACACATGCTTTTTCCTAAAAAGCCAATGGCAGCACAGAAAAAAAATGCTGCATGTGAACATGGCCTTAGTGTGGACACTGCCAGCAGCCAATGAGGACCCAGAACCCTATTTTTCTGAAAAAGCTCATCTACCTACAGCTCTCAAAAAAAAAAGAAAACTAAAATAAAAAAGTAAATACCATCAAAGTTGTACCATCCAATGCTGACCGAATTTCTTCAGCAATGATTTTACCCAAATCATATTTATTTGTTTCTCCAGTGTATATTAATACTTCTTCTTTCATGCTGGATTGCCTGAGTTCCCAGGAGGTGAGAGGTTTTAGGTCTATCAAGACTCAGCAGGATAATCTCAGTTATGCTGATAAATATGAGACTGCAAGACAATAAAAACAGGTGAAATCTGTGGTCTTGTGTGCTGCAATACGTTTCCCAAAATTGACAAACAGAAAAAGATCACTGGATGCTGTTATGTGATCAGACAGATATCAAAAATGTGTCGGGTGCTCTTGGAAACAGGGATCCAGGCACTCCAAATATCAGGAAATGTGACAACGAGGAGGGAAACATTTCAAAAGGCGATGTATTTCGAAGGCTGGAGGTCTACGTCAGGGCTTCGTCAGGCTTTTTAATATTTCCTTCCTGGTTGTCACACTTCCTGATATTTGGAGTGTCTGTGAAACGTTCCTGAAATTGTTTAGGAATTTAAAGGTCTTCTGATGTTCCTCCAGGAAACGACAAGTTTGAAAAGAGCAATCTAATGACAGAACAAGAAACAAAGGAGGACAATTTGACTGAACATTAGTATGAGCTGTTATAGAGACAATAAGAAATGAGCTTAACATTATGTAAGCCGCTAGAAATTCCAGAGAAGGATATCTGAGAGTTCCCACGATCATTCCTGCAACTGTCTGTGTTCCTAAAATACATTTTCATGCTCACAACTCTCAGTCTGCAGTTGTAAGCTGAAAACTCACCACTTCAAAAAAAAAAGTACTTTTTTCTCCTAATCCCCCTTAAATTACTCCCCCTTTAATTCTCCCTCTTCTCTATCATCCACCTCCACACATGCTTTTCTACCCACTTCCTTAGCTCTTGGCAACATTTCTAGCCCTGAAATCACTCAAATAACATTTTCTTACATCTAATGTCTGAGAACTATGGCTCTGACCATTCCTCTTGTTGCTGCTGTCTGCTTGTGGTCTAATGATGCGAATCTACATGTGTGTAAAGTGTCATACCTCCGATTGTGCTCTCCTGGAATTCGTGAAACTGTCCCTTGACGAAGCGGAGGACAAGACTTGACTTCCCCACGGCCGACTCCCCTAAGAGCACTAGTTTGAACTGGCAGATCTTGTTGCCTGCGTTTGGCCCATTGGGTCGTGTTGCTCCACCTCTACTTGCCATGTCACACTCTCCAGTCTCTTCCTCCGGACACTGACGTGCTGTGTGGAGTTGACCTGAATGACTGAAAGCGACAGAGGAAAGGGAGCAAAGTGTCACCACCAGATTTTAAAGAAAAAAAATTCAAGAATGTAAAAAACATCAGCAAAGAATAAGTATTAAAAAACAGTTGGTAAAAATGTCATTTACAGGTCTGTCCACGTTTACGAGAAACTTTTATTACTTTATTGTGTAATGACTCAAATCTGTGTTGTGGTTACACAGGACCGCTCTCAGTCTAGCCCAGAATAAAAAAAAAATATGCTTACATGTTATACAATATAACATTTTTCTGCCAAACACGGGCCCACGCTCATTAAAACCTATTACTTCCCTTGTCATATCTAAACCCTCAAAGACTCGATACGCTCAGAAACTATGGTCGAAAATGTTCAGTCATGTGCGAGACAAGAAACAGAGTGCTGCACTTTTGTCGTGAATTGGGGAAAATTGTTTGAAATACAAAATGAAACGCATTTATGTAGATAGTTTCTCTTACAACTATCCATCTGTGATCTAACAATAATAATTATAATGATAACACTTTGTTTATATAGCACCTTTCATACAGGGGGTGTAGCTCAAAGTGCTTCACAATAAAGTGAAAAAACAAGAGTATGAAACAGGTAAGTGCAAATACTGTGTGCTAAAACCAAGCAATCAATTGAAAAACAAAGAGCAGAGGCAGTGAGACAAATGTCAATAAGAGATAGGCTATAAAAGATGGAGATAAAACAAATGAAGATATAGAAACAGTAAGTTATGTCGAAACAAAGGTAGACATAAATATGCATGTTGAAGTAGGACAGTCAAGCAGGTCAAATATAGAGGCCTTAATGACACCAAAAACAGCAACCAGGGTGGGAAATATACTTCAGCCCCACTGGCGATGGAGCTCAGCAGCCACTTATACCACACAACCTGCAGGATTGGTATTAACTTGTGATAATGGCTTGCTGAATGAATAAATACACCAGGTAGGGGCAAATCACAACAGTGTTTCTCAGGTGGCTGGGGTAGATTATCCACAGAAAGACTTTGGCATATTCTCTCTATATCATAAAACATTTGTGAAAGCTGCCAATGTCTGTCACCAGCACCGATTGAAGTGCAAGTCAGAGAGTTGACCAGTGGTTTGTCAAAGCAGATCTGCGTGTGAAAAACTTGTTAGAAAAAAATCTCTAGCAACTTTTCCAGAGGCCAAAACTTCTGTGAGGCAGACTGATTCAAAGCAGATTAGTGTGACAGGGATCTGGGCATGTAACTTTACCTTTGTGTACAGTTCAAGGTTAAATAGAGACCGATTTGTGCTCAAGCGTGTGCGGATCTAACATTGTAGCCGTATTGATCACTTAGCAGACAACTATTCCCCAGATCCCAACAAATTACCTAGCCTTTCTCCCCTGCAGTTATTTCTCAAACCCCACCAACCAAGTACACACAGACGAGCAGGCCAGAAATAGTTGCTGTCAAGTTGCTGGAAATCGTGTTACGACACAGATAACCACAAATAACCTGTTCTGTTGTTGTTGACAGGCTCAAATTAGCAAGCTAACGACTGCTAGCGTCGATAAGGTGACTAGCTAACCAGAAAAAGTGCGAAACGACAAAAAAACAATATCAGCCTGTCACCAAGCACACATTAACCCAACTTTATCTGGCGTCAGACTGGGGGTGGATGAACACATTTTACAAACCGAGACAAGATATAGCTCTAACTATTCAGCTTTAGAGTCAAAACCCCAACACAGATGATGCAGCTTTGGGTGTGTACAACTAATGTCAGCTAGCTAACGTTGGCTAACTTACCTAATTTAGTGAGCAGTCTTATTAGTTGCGGTTAGCGTTAGGTATGCGCCATATCACATTATAACCGCTATTTACGCTACTAAACTATTACTATTGTGTTAATCATCAACAGGAAAGTGCTCTGGATTCACTAGGCTTACTACGTCGGCCCTACCGGTGTTAGCTAACGTTGGCTAGCCAGCTAATAGCGGGGCTGACAAAAACGAAATTCGGCCTGGCTAACGTGAAGCTAACGCCGTTTAGCTGCCCGCATCGGGAGGAGCCCTCCGCTTTAGCCGCTTGCTAGCCGCCTAAGACGAGCTACTCACCTATCCCGAAGAGAGGAAGCGACTAAATGCGAGGGATGTCCCGGTAAAATGTGCGCTGCACCTCAGTGCCTGTCCACGGGATGACGACTGTCTGTCTAGCTGACGTTAGGCTTCATAAGGCTTGCGATATCCCTCTCCCACTTCTTTCAACTTCCCTTTTTTGCATCGTACGAAGGATGATGACAGATCGTATGACTGGAATTGACATGTGTGACGTAGCGCCGCGAATGGACCAATCACAGCGAGGCATTTATCGCCAATTAATATGCCTGTATCCCCCCTGTTACATTCAAATTTACTATTTTCTAATCAGTTAGAGTCATTTTGACCCCAGTAATTAAAATCTCCAGAAAATAATTGTAATAAAGAGTGTTACGCAATTTTATGTGTCTTGTTGACTACCTAAATAGCCCTTAAAATAAAAAAATAACCTAATTAACCAGTCATACCCCTTATACATCAAAGTTCATGTGGGAAAATGTCATGATCCCACATGTCACATTAACTATCAGTGGTTCTGGCCCTAGTACAGGTGTCCCTATGTCAGATGAAGGCCCTAAAGCACAGGGAAGTTTTTTGACGATTATAAATGGCTTGTTATAGTTCCTCAGTGTCATCCAAAACAACTAATTTGTGTAACATGATATTTCTTATGGGTTTTATAAGGCTTAAAAAAGAGCCAGGGGTCGAATACTGAACACCAAAAATATATCATAATATCAGTTTCATGTTGACCCAGTTGTACCCATTAAATTGGGAAAAGTGAGCAAAAAAAAAAGTATGTTAATCATGCATTTGGGGATGTTAAACATTGAATGGGGTGAAATCGACCCCAAAGATAATAGGAGGGTTGATAAAGTGTCAGGATCTATGAGGACCTTCATAATATTTGAATGCCTGCACTGTAGATCATGAAGTCCACAAATCCCATGTTCATGTGAGAAAGAGACTACAGCAAATTTTTAAAATATTATATAGAAAATATACAGCATTTTCCTCTTGCCATTGCCTACCATATTATGTAACGCTAAAAAAAAATTCACTATAATCACAGTTGAGTTCTATTATTGTGAAACCATGAGTTAAAAACAAAACAAAACTGAAACTTTTTTTTTTTTAAACAAAACTGAAACTCAATAGCATGTTGAGATAGGTTACACGTTATCAGTGCAATAATTATTAACACTATTAAAGCAAACCTTACATCATAAATTACATTAAACTTCAATGTAATCCACCGATCCTTGACATAGGGCTTACATTTTTATTATGGGTTTTAAATTATATTATGATATGTAACGATGTTATAGTTATATTTTTAATTAGATACACACCATCATTAAAAAAGTATGATATAAGGTCATTATAAACTCACTATTAAAACCATAAACATTTTCAAGTCCCCAAATTGAAAAGAAGGTAAATTACTGTGGACCAATACTTAACTAAAAATAGGGAAAAAACAAGCAAACAAACAAAAAAATAAAAAATAAAAAATAAAACGTGACAGGGACGTCGCATATGTTGCTAGGCAACCAGACCTAAACTTGTGTACAGCCCCGGAGCGCTAGCTAACGCTGTCAGACTTAACAGCGTCTAACTTTACCAAACCAAACCGGTTTTTCTCTGTCGAGCTGCCAAAGACTGTGTCCAGACACAGAGCCTGAAGCTGGGCTGCTGCCACATGTGTCTTCAGGATGATTTGGACAGACGGAAACACAACACACACCTGGAGAAACAGGTTTCCGGACATACCGACGGTAAGAGCCGCGTCCACCTGCTGCTGATGCTAATGTTAGCTAAACCCGGCCATTTCAATGCGCGTTTCGTCTTTTCTGGTGAAAATATGAAGTTAATGACAAATTATTCTCTCGCTACCAGGCGGGGAAACTGATACCTGTAGGGGACAGAGCTAAAACCTGCTTACAAGAGCTGCCCAGGGTAGGTCCATGGTGTGTGTGTGTGTGTGTGTGTGTGTAAAAGAGAGAGAGTAGTGTGAAACAAAGTTGAACAGGTAGCCTCTGTTTGTGTATTCTGACACTGATGGCCTGTGATGTGTGTGTGTGTGTGTGTGCGATTGGTGCATGACTTCAGTTAAAAATGAACTCGTTAAATCCCAGGTGCATAAAACCCCTCTTGCTGTTGTGTTCATATTTTGGGCTCCCAGGCCCCGACCCCACCGGTGGTTAGGAAGTTTCTCAACGACACCCGGCCCGAGCCAGGAGCCATTAGAGTGCTGCGAGGGAAAGCAGATGATCCAGATGTTGCCAGCAGCCTCGTCCACGGCGTCAGCACCAAATCCTCCCTCTCTGTGAGTCCTGCACAGCTGGACCTCTTGTAGGTTAAAGGGGCAAAAGATAGATTTTAGCTTTCAACGTGGGGTCAGGGTAAGGAGTTGTCAAAGTCATTGTGTTTCAAGTTCGAAAAGCTGCTTTAGTTTGGTGTGGAAGCCCTTGGATCAACGCAACGGTGTGCAAAAACATAACGTGCAGCAGTTTCACATCTGTGCTCAGTTTTATCACACAAGCAACGCAGCATTGATCTGAAAAAGCAGTGCAGTGTGTTAAATGATGAACATGGTGCTGTAGTGGTTGGCCATTATCTGCCAAAACATCAGCGTAGTCTTTCAGGTTTTAACATGCTCAACTTGGATGCCAGTTCAGCAGGGATGTGGGTGTATTTTTTTTAAATTTTTTATTATTAAATCTTGATTCCAATAGGTTGGAGGCTTGGTGAATCCCTCACGGCAGAGCTTCTATCAGCAGAAGTTGCTTCAGCGCAGCGAGGCTGTGTACGCCTCCAGACGAAAAGCCCCGCTGGGCAGGTCGCACGATCAGAGCGGCGGCCTTCCCAACTGGTACGATGACAAAACCACGTTTGGTGTGAAGTCACTGAGAGGTAAATATCACACCCAAGAAAGTCACAGGGCAGAATAAACTTGGCCTCATATGACTTTCAAAAAAATCCCAAACCCAACGTTTATGTTACCCAGTCACTTGATTGAAAGGATGGACACACTGAGCACTTAACTCTTTATGTGCTCCTCTGTGTTCAGGTTTAAATGCACGTGAGGTTGTCAACCCGCCTAAAACAGCAGAGGAGGTGGAGAGGGAGGCTCAGGAGGGACACCAGGCTTATATTCGCAGCCATAATGCCTACTCTGTCGGTAAGAGGCATACGCATTTCTTTATTGTGTCCTGCACTTTGATCATTTTAGGTTAGGTTTATGTGTGTGCGAGTTTATACCTCTAAGAAAGACTCAGGATCATGCCTAGCTGGATTACTAGGTGCCTCTTACAACATGTTGCAAGTATGACTCCTAAAGAAAGTACAGCGAGACACAGTATCTGCCTTTGTTTGAACTGATTTGTGTGGCTGTAAGTCGCTCATGCTGAAAACGCCTTATGGAAATGAAAATGTTGTTGACTGACTTTTGTAATACTTACGGTAAAAGACGTTGCAGCTGATGGGGCGCCACTTCTCATTTCATGTCTTTCTTCAATTTTTAATCTGAAACCCAGTCTGAAATGTCACTGGCTCTTCTCTCCGCTTTGCTGCACTCCAGGTGAGAGAGTCGACAGGAACTACAGCTGGAGTTGCTGTGCTAAAGACAGCAGGTTCGGGGTCTCCGTTCCCCGCTCAAGCGACGGCTGCAGTGTCGCTACATCTCTCCGGTGGCTGGGGGAGACAGGGAGGTAAGTGCTCTCCTCAGGTGTCTCACACCACTGCTCAAAAACACACACACACACACCATTTAAATTTAAATAAAGTATTCAGTTCAGTATTTGCAGAACGTGTCATTGTCAATATTATTTTGCCATAGGAGTAAGAGAGGTTTTAACTTCAGGGAAAAAAAGCAGCCACAACTTGGCGGAGTGAACAGCGTGTAAGTGTCAAGGCTTTCTGATGAATTCGATGCACATTTACTGCTTTTTTATATTCTAGGTATTCTTGTTTTATGTCACGCTCTCATTAAGCTTTTGTGTTTTCAGGACAGCAAACACTCCACCAAATCGTGCCTTTGGACTTATCTTGCCTCCAGATGAATATGGTATTGTCTGTTTCTAAGTTTGAAATAAGACACAGTTACATACACTCGAAAAAACATACACACGCTATTGTAGCTGTCAGGTGAAATCCTTGTATCTCCATTTTTGGTGATTTTCATGGTTTAGCGTATTTGCATGGACTCAGAAAGATATAAAACTTTAAAAACTAATTACATAAATTGAAAAATAAAGATTGTTATCCTTAGTTTCTGGAAAGCTCATATTATGGAGATACAAGGTTTTGGTTGGACAGCAGCACTATGGGTCTTTTTTGCTCACACCAGCTGATGAAGTGTTGTCTTGGCGCCCCACAGGTGCCGGAGACTTGATCCACTGCGCTGAGCCAGGCCAGCACCCGTCAGGCCGGGACCGCCGGCGCACCCTGGTCAGCGCAGTGCGGAATCTCCTCAAGAAGGTCAACTTCCACAACTTCCCCTCCCTGCTGCAGGCGTTCAGGCATTATGACAAGGTACACGGCTGACCTGAACCTGCAGTCCGCTCACTCACTGAACTCATCACATTTTAATAAACCACAGGAAGGTGCAGCTGAACCACAACAGCATAATCCAGGGCAATTTGTGCAGCATTTTGGAAAAGCCTTTCAACTGCCATCATCATCAAACTCAATATAATATGACTGCCCGAACAAATACACAAAACAGTTAATGAAATAATTTTATATCGCTAAGTAAGATCAGTTAGGGTATTGCATATAAAACTGCAGATGATATCATGATATGAGGTTTATCTGCTTTGAGATAAGTAGTGAGTAACTGTTATTTTCATTCGACGGTGAATCCATTCAATTATACATTTTTGTTTTAATTTTTAAAAATGATTTGTCATTTACTCTGTAAAATTACAGAAATTATAGCAAATGCTTGTGGGAAGTTGGCAGAGCCCAAAGTCTCTGATGGTTTTCTTATTGTGACCAGCAACCAAAGTGTTTCATAGTGACATGAGCAGAGAAAAGAAAATGTGTGCATCTTTGATCTTAGTGAAGATGGAATTGGTGAATATTTGGGATTTTTCTTGATAAATGACAAAAGCAATTAAGTTCATTTCAGTCAAAAAATTGGAATAATAAGGGTACTCTGTTATTACAGTACTATAAATGCTATAATTTTACCATCTCAGCATCACACTTGCAAATAAGTATTTGTTGTATTTTTAACTGACACGAGGTGGTAACAGTGACAAACTTTGACAAAATCCATGGTTGGAGGAAATCACATCCATGACTGTGTGTGTGTGTGTGTGTGTGTGTGTGTAATTCAACAGAAGGGCAGGGGGATGATTGACAGGGAGGACCTGCTGGCTGTGTGCCGTGAGGTGCAGCTGGACCTGGGCGAGCCCGTCCTCAGCGACCTGATGGACGACTGCGACGCCGACAAAGACGGCTTCATCAGCTTCGTGGAGTTCGCCAACTTCCTCACCTGGAAGGACAAAATGCCCATCAACACCCGGGAGCAGGACATCCTAACAAGTGACTTTGAATCACTCTGTTTTTCATCCAGTTCACCTCCATACAGACATTCATTGATTTAAATCACCAGTGAGACATTTGCTAAGGCGCTACCTGATTATT
>OMLB01045057.1:10063-21208 GCA_900302555.1 Myripristis jacobus | reverse complement strand
ATAGGCCAGTATAATGAAGCTCATTTAGGGGATTGTACTGAGTAAATCCACACCCCTTGGCTGTTAGCGCTGCCGGGCTCAATGCAAGAGAGCCGTCCAGATTTGTGCTTGCGGTTAATGCCAGGCAATCCTTCAGCCCTTCCACAGGCTGCTCTTAACCTGGAACACGACTCATTAATGTCTCTGTAAAATAGCAATGTGATCAGGCCATGGAGATTAGCGCTGATTCAATTTCTTAAGTTAGCAACATGTCTTTAAGCCATGTGCAGGGGGCTGGGACGAACACATGGACCTGCATTAAGCGTGGAAGACAAGAACGCGTGGCGATATTATCAGGCACTATGGCGCCGACCCTTGCACTGCTTAATATTGGTTACAAAACCAGTGGTGCAAGAATCAAATTTTTTTCTATTGCTAAACTCACTGGAAGTTGTTCTTTAAAGTCACTTTCAACTAAATGTCTACACTGTAAAATCATAAAAATGTGACATTTAAGAGGTAAGGTGGCAGTGAGGAAAGGCTCATAAGCCTTATATACATGTCAGTAAAGAATAGAGCTGTCTGTAAGGATGGCTAGGGAGTGAAACATCAGGCCTTGTTTGGAACAGTGTTTTCTCACATGGGTACTGCGTTGCGATGTGCTTTTGTGAAGCACCACAAAATGGTTTATGCAATGTGAAAAAGTGTGTAAACAAAACAAAACAAAAAAAACACAATGAAGATTTGCAGTGACTGGGTTTCTGCATGTTTAGATCCGCAGCAAGGGAATGTGAGCAGTGTTTTGGGGGGCTGGTGAAAAGAATGAGAACCACCGACTTCAACATAGACCAGCAAATTGCCAGAGAGACTCCGGACAGTACAAACAAAGCAGATAATAACAGTTCGAACACAAGATGTGAATTCTTCACAGGGGGGAAATATGTGACATGTCAATAAAACTACCGAAAAAAGTTTGAAAAATGACATATTTCAAGTTAGACCTGAACTATCCTAATGCAAATGAGCTTCACCATACCATATATTGTTAGTCACTGACTCCAGGAAAACAGCTATCTTATCCCCACAGCCAATTAACACTGACCTAAAAAAAAAAAAAGGGCCTGTGACAGAGGGATAGTGGCAGTGATGTTGTGTCTAATATGTTTAAATACTAAAACATCCAGTCTGTCAGTCTTGTCAATAAAGGACTTGAGTTCATTTTTGCGCCATCAATCATTTCTTTCATAATAGGCAGTTATATTTTTCAAATGGTATCTGTCTCATTTTAGAATGAAACAAACAATCCTATCTAGCAGCATGTATGACCTCAAATTGGTGATAAAAGAAGCCAGCCACTATAATTAACATCCATGTAACTTAAATTCTAAAACTCTCTGTCTCCCTCTCTCTGTCTCTCTCTCACACATACACACACACATCAATAACTTACTATGATCTATGAATTTAGATCATTAAATTTTTCTTTTTCATTTCATTTCATGTCTGTTGATCATTCAATCAGAGGCACAGCAATTGGAAGTGCATAGTGCTGAATACAAAGGGAAACAAGTATTACATAAGAGAAAGACAATTATATGACAACATAAAAATAAATAAATAAATAAATAGCAATGACAAAGATCCACAATGGACACCATAACATCTGAACAACAAACATCAGATTACTGGCTACTCATAAAGCCGTCCTACAGGCTGGATAAACCCTATTCTGCAAAGAAACAGTGGGTAGAACAGCGTTTAGGTGGGTTTAGCCTCCACTACGTCCAGCAGGAGCCAGCATTTCCAGAACACGCAGGGGATCAAAGCCAGGAATGCTTTGCTGCCAGTGCCTGCTCATAGAGTTATTTAATGCAGCGCTGGACATCAATCCTGCATCAAACAATTAGTACAACTGGAGGGGTCAGAGGTCAGCCAGGGGTTATTGATGTGTGAATTAAAGTGCAGGTCAGCAGGAAGCCATGTTTTCATACTGGCCCAGCCGTCCCCGTGAACAATGAGAGCACAACAAATGAGACACAATAGAACTGGCCCCACAGTGACAGGCCAGCAGTTAGTTGGGCTTTAATTCACACCCATGCTTTTATTCAATCCTCATATCAATGTGCACTGTCAAATCAAATCAAACCAATGTTTTACTGTTTACAAAGCGTGCTTTGTAAAGCAGGTCTGCCACAAAGTGCTCTACGAGGCAAAATCAGGACACAATTAAGACCAAACCAAACCAAAACAAAACATGATTTTTATATATGAGGCCAGTGTGTGTGTAGTGTGTATATGGATGACACATGAAACCATAGGACCAACAATATATCTTAAGTGAACCAGAGGTGGTTTGATACCTAAAACAGCATTAATAAGTCAACACCTGACATCAGCCGGGTTTCACATTTCAACTTTGCCCGACCACATGTGAAAACTCCGGGCACACACCTTTGATAATGCTGTAATTGACCAAAAATCACATTAGCAACACTTGGGTAGTTGGCCAGTGAGTCCATAATTTGCGAGAATCAACATGCCGCCTGCCTTTGGAGTCCAACATCTGCTTCGCTTCGAGCCCTGCAGACGTTTAGCTCTAACAGGCTTAATTAGAGCAGTCCAAAACCTCTTTTGATCACAACTCTTTTTTTTTTGTTGTTGTACATTTTTATGACTGCTACTATTTTGGCCTCTTTGCTTGCTACTCCCAAGTCTTCTTACTGTCTGTGCAAAATAAATATACTGCAAAGCTTTGAATTTTAATTGGAAAATCCACGTTAAATAACTGTGAGCTGAAATTTGATTTGCTACAGCAGTAGGTTTCAAAGCGAGTTCAGGGACCCCCAGGGGCCCTTGAACGGTTCCAGGGCATATTCTGATGTCACATACAAAAAATGTATGAGTGATTATTTGAACATAATGCTTTCATCTTATCAGTCTGAACCTAATTGTCAATGTTCAAGTTTAACATTTGAGCAAACTTAACACAACCCAAATATACTAACATATCATATTGTATGTAACTTCAACTGGGGCTGAACAAAAATCAACTTGGGGGTCTGGAAGATGACTAAGTTTGAAAACGTCTCTGCTACAGTGATGACTCACAGTCTAACACACCAAATTTCTTGGTTCATCAGCTACTGAACACCTATAGAGTACGGAGAGCAGGATCGGTCGTGATATCACACCACATATTGAACATTGCATGGCGTTAGGTCACGCAGGCCTCATGTAGGCCACTATTGGGTATTTCATCTCTCTGTAAAGCCATGATTTGTCCACTCAGCTGCACTGAGCCAATCTGTAATTGGCTGCAGGCTTCACCTCCCATCATCCTTTGCCCTGGACTGATTTTCCCCCAGGGACAGGGCCATCAGGAGCCGAGTGATTAATGGCATTGGGGGTCAAAGGTCGCTCTGGTGGGAAGTACCGTGGCTGAGGGCCCCTGAACCACTCCCTAAGTCCTTCCTCTGACTTCCACCTCGAACACAGCAGCAACACAGCCAGCCTTCAGATGACTGGGAATGGACATACAGATCAAGTGATACAGAGATAGACAGATACACAGAAGAAAGAAAGACAACAAGAGTGCCCAAAAAAGAAAGATGGACAGGCATGTTAAGAAAAAAACAAACAAATGGAAAAAAAGAAATGAAATGTAATGTAATCTAGTATTTGACCAATCTGGTTTTTCAAGGCCAACTCCAATGTGTTTGGAGAAAAGGTGTCATCAGCTGATATTTTTTGCCAACAGTCAGTATCTTTAAAGTCTCATTTTCAAAAAAAAAAAAAAAAAGTTACAAAGATTCAGTCTTTGCTCAAGAATCTTATTCTTGCCAGTCCAGAAAAGCCTTTGGACATCATCTGGACCAAGAAAAACTAAAAGTCCTGAAGCCCAGAATAAATATGCTAAATTATTTTCATGTATACAAAATTATACAATAAAAAAATGTAGTAAAGGTCATTATCAGCCTCATTGATTAAAAAACAGTTATTGACAGTCAAACCCAGCCCTATAAAACCTGTATGACTAAGGCATTTCCCTCAGGTTGAATTAACCCTTCCCACTCTAATACCATTCAAGTTAACATCATAATGTAAAGGGAATAGTCGCTCCCAGTCCAAAAAAGAAAAAAGAAAAAAGAAAAAGAAAAAAGAAAAAGAAAAAAAATACAAGGTCATTTCATCTGACCCCTGACCTATTTTTAGCAGGAAACAGCTGTTTGCATTAAAGGTCCTCTATAATAAATCAATTGAGTGTCCCTGACGCCAGTAGTGGTAAATTAAATATCGCTGACTTCACATGACTGGCATTTTTTAAATAATTAAGTGGCAGAGTGACAGCCTTCTAGCAGATGACACACAGGAAATGAATTTTTCACTGAACGAGCACTGGCCGGTGTGAGGTTTCACTACCATCTACCATCAGGGGAGAGAGAGAGAGAGAGAGAGAGAGAGGAGAGGAGAGGAGAGGAGAGGAGAGGGAGACTACAATTGTTTTCATCACCTCTAAATTGGGAAGCAGCTTCTAAGACCCAGGAAGAAGCCCGGGGGAGCCAAGGTAGTAGTAAAGGAAGGAAGGAAGGAAGGAAGGAAGGAATGATGGAGGGAGGGAGGGATAGAGGAGGTGTGGTAGCAGCCAGCTGGAGAAAGACTGGATTACTGCTATAAGGAAGGTGTCAGCCAACACAAACAGCCCCCGGCCTCATGGCACTGTCTGAGTCCTTTCAAAGCCAGCCGCTCCTTCCTCCTCCTCAGTGGATGACCCCCCCCAACTAGACCCCCATACCGCACACACACACAAACACACAACACACACACACACACACACCACCAGATTAGACCAAACGAGGCCTATTGCTCTCTAGCCCTCTCTCTGGCTGGAAGAAGTCCACACCATTCCCCTTTCTCAGTTCAATTCAATTACAGTCAATTCACTTTAAATAATTGGCAATGCTGTTTATCAGAACCAGAACTGCCAAAGCAGTAGATGAAATGCACACTGACACAAACCTACAAGTAACAGTTTTGACAGTCAAACCATGTAGAGATTATAAATTCTAACATAATAAATACATATTTTAAATTATATTACATTAAACTGGATGCTTTTTTTCACAGCATCCATTATAGTGGAAATCATAAAATGGGTTTGTATTTCATGCTTCAAAAAGTTAAAATAATACTGCCTAATATTTTTCTAATGCTCTAGTGTTGGAGACTCTGTTGTGTCTGTTTACACACCCCGCCATTTGCTACATTATTCTATTTTTCTTTGCTGTTTTTCTATTACTATGTGCTGCAACAATGAGCCCATTCTTCCTCAGTGATCAAACGTCACCTAATCTTAGCTGAAGTGAGAAAGACACCAAGAAAAAAGAAGATATTGAACTTGAATGCCATACACAGTAACCTAGATCACACACACACACACACACACACACAAACAGCCATACAAGTGGAGAAGATTTATGTGGCAATTATTTATTATTCACTTGAATTGAAGTATTTTGCACTGTGCCTCATCGAGCATCCAGGGTGATAAAGGAAACTGAACTGAGAGAGGGTCTCAGAGACATTACCAGAGAGTGTCTGGACTCCACATGCTGAGTGTTTACTTTACGTCAGGCGGCTGCTGGCTGTTCGGTTTACATGTCCGTATGTCGGACGGCGTATTGTCAGGCCTCTGCCGCGCACTGGGCCACGTTTGTTTTATTTTTGATGCAAGGCCAGGGACATAAAAGGTAAAAAAGCCACGAGTGTATGGAATTTGCTATCTTTAGTCCGGGCAGAGCCACCACATGCATGACGGACCAATTCATATCAAGTGGTAAGATATGCACCCCCACATGAGGGAAGTTAAATGTAACGTTATGCCATAGATACATGGCTATTCCCGGCATTAAGCCAAAGCTGGTAGAGAGACACAGAGAAAGAAGAGGGAGAGAGAGAGTCAGTTGTGTTAATGTCTATAATCTCTGAGTTTACACTATGCAGCTTTGGCAGTACAAGTTTCTCTCCTGTCATGCCAATAAAGCTGAATTGAAATACAGAGAGAAAGAGAGAAAAGGAGAACGGGCCAAAAAATAAGAGAGAAAAGGCAGAGCAAACCGCAAAAAAAAAAATCACATCTGCCCAGTATGCTAAACTAGGAAATGAGTAAAAACACAACAAAACAGGAAAATGGGAACCTCCTTGTAGGAACGACTGGAGCTGAGAAGAGGACATTCTGGAAAATAAATCACATTGGGGGTTGAGTGAAAAGACACACATTCATGCACGGTATGGCACGGAGAGAAGTAGTGGTGGCGCACTCTGAGAGTAATTGAAATGATATTCTCTATTAGTAAAGAAAAAAAACTCTTTTCCATGACAGCTAAAATAAAAAAAACTAGACTGACTAGAATCGCTGTTTATAAACTGATAAATGTACAGATGTCTGTGGTTTATGGATTTGGTTGGCCTCACGTGAAGAGAAGAAAAAATAGGTGTTTTAGGTGGTTGACTGGAAAACTCTCGTTTTGACTGAAGTGATAAAAGTTCCATTTTTTTCACAGCATCCATTACAGTGGAAATCATAAAATGGGTTTGTATTTCATGCTTCAAAAAGTTCAAATTTAATAGAAAGGATACCCCAGATTCTAATACAGAAGACAAAAAAGATGTAAAATAGTTTAATGTGATATTTTAGGACTTTATGGCAAAAAAAAAAAAAAAAAACAACTTGTTGTGAACCTTGTATTTTAAATTCAGAAGGTGCAATACATGTGTGACATCTTTGTAAGTTGTCCTCTTAAAGGCAAATCAGGAATTTTCATGATATCTGGAAACTGCAACTCAACTTCTATAATGCAGAGGACATGCATGCACTGGCTGGGTCTCAAAGGGTTAAAGCAGTGAAAGCAAGTTTAACCCCCCCTCCTTTTTTTTTTTTTTTGTATTTTGTCTCCATCCTTAGTGCTAAACTGCAACTGCAGAGGTGTTTCTACATTGCACTTCTCAGAACCCTTCAATCAGTGTGTCCAGCTCTGAGATGTGTTTTTGGATTTGGAGTTTTTGTGGGCGACATACTTTTGACTTTTCAGCCACAGTGGCTGTCACTACTCATGCCAGCCATCCAACTCTTCTTCTGCTAATTACAAATAAGTCACTCTTGCTTTGGTCAGGAAAATGAAAGGTCTGCACCAGAGATTTTTCCTTAATAAAAACCTTCCCGATGCCGACTGTTTCGCAAATATTAAAACCTTTATGAACTGGCAACAGAATCACCACTGTGTTATTCAAATTGGTGACACAGTCCAGTAAAACAGACATTTATCTACATGATAATGGTGTGGATTTAGATTTTAATGTCCTGAACACAACTTCATGGAGTTTACAAGTGTATGGCAACATATTTTTATATTAAGAAGAGCGAATACCACCAGAGCGTTCCCACCAGTCTCTCCCACTCAGTTTTCCCGTCTGTCTCATTAAGAAGTAGCAAATTGGCCGAGAGGTTGGAAAAGAGGCAAATAACTTGAAGCTGTATTTACTCAGGAAACAGCGAGAGTAGCTTCTTAGTGAGAATTATTACAGCAAGTAGCCCATAGATTAAAGGAGCTGTCAGTGAAGCATTGTTAACTCAGCTGCAGGCTGTGGTACAATATGTCATCAAACTGTCATCGATCTAAAATAACAACCAGATGCTGTAAATCTCACCGACAGTGGTTTACACAAAGAGGAGGATGTCATATAATGGCACTATAATGACATACTTCACATAACAATGTAATACTCACAATCACAACCTCGACTTTCAAGAGGCACGTGGTAATGGATAGCTCTCTGTACAGCTTGATATGATTGTTAGATATCACAGTGTGTTGTCAACTAATTGGACAGCATGAATGAATTTAAAGAGAGAGACCTAATTTATCAAGCAACATATGATTTTTTATTTCCTTTGTGTGATGTTTACACGATGAAAATGTGGATTTAGCAAACTTTTTGGGAGCCTAACCTGTTGGTATGACAGAGAGTTAGGACGACCTGAGAGCACAAGGAGGGTGTAACCTCCACAGATCATCTTATATCTGCACTATTTCATTTTTAGATGCAAAGCCTGTCTTTGAGCTGTAGGTGAAACTCAGTCACTCACTCATTCACAGGATCACGGTTAGCTATGGGTGTGGTTGGGCATGACGGCTTGCTGCGTGTTTCACAGAGCAATGTGTTTAAAAGGAGTGCGGGCGGAGCTGTAGGCTGCTGGCTATTACATGAACAGTGTGTCTGTAGCTGTGAAAACAAACTATCATTGGCTTTTCAACTAATTTTTTGCATTTCTGTAACCACTGTGAGGGTAATCAAACCCAACAATTTCACTAAGATTTAGCTACGACATGTGTTGATGGATCGGGTCGGCAAAACCGGGATGGACGGGTGGCAAAACTGTTAAGTTGACCACATGCACCGTGTTAAGTTATCTAACAAGCTATCTGTTCAGTTTGCTACTGTATTTATGCTTCTGGCTCATTTCATTGCCAACAATTTCAAGTTGTATCATGCTTGAAGTTCCACGGCTTGTTTTCTATACCAACCGAGCCTACCTGACACCTTCACTAATTTGAAGGTCTGTATGTTCACTCGGCCTCCTGATGGTGACTAAACACAATGTGAAGACCACAGAACATGGGTGCAGACAAAAGAGTGGGGCTTTGCATCTATGACACTGTGTGTCCTAATTTATGAAACCACTGAATGTGATCATATTGTATTCAAAAATGTTGAAATGCCAGAGAAAATCAGGAAGTGACTTTAAGTGTGACATGAGTTTTATGAAATAGCCTATGAGAAATATTGAAAGAGTACCCTGTATTGTGCGTTTTTTTTTTTTTGTTTTTTTTTTTAAATTGTCCTAATTTGTCAAATTAGGCTAATTGACAGCAAATGTGATTTAAGGGACTGAAATGCTGTCCCAGCCCCTTAAAGACAGCTTAGGGCACTATGAAGTAGCTACAGCAACACCTAGACACAGAGCTATAAATTAATCTTTCAGAGTGTATCTTAGTTCTGCTGAACATTACTATCACGTTCACCTCTGCCTCAGAGAATTTTCTTTTTTCTGCCACTTACTCACATGGTGCTTTTAAGACGGGGCAGTTATGGTAACGAGTGGTAACTGAGGTCATGTGAACATGCTTACAGTTTACCAGCCACTGGCATTTATCAACATCTGCATGTGAGTATAGAAGGAAATGCCATAGCTCTGAATGTTTGATGAATATGGCTGAAGTTTTTAGTTTGTATATAGGCAACACCAACAGTTACTAACATATTGATAAATGAGGCCCACTGAGAGAGAGAGAGAGAGAGAGAGAGAGAGAGAGAGAGAGACAGAGAGAGAGAGAGAGAGACAGAGAGAGACAGAGAGAGAGAGAGAAACATGACTCCCTCTCTGTGGGTCATGCAGATAGGTCACCTGGTGAAATAGCGGGGGAGGGGGATTGAAAAGGTTGGATGGCGCGAAAAGTGAGATGGGCCCTCCAACTGTAACCCAAGTCCCCTCGGTCCCCAGAGACCCGGTAGATCAACTGACTGGACCCCAATCAACACCGACTGATATGGAGCCAACACAGAGCTGGATGGATGGCTCGATCTATCTGTCTCTCCGGCCGCTATACGGTTGTCCAGGGCTCTCACTGGTCATGGAATTTCTGAACTATCATGGGACGTTTGAGTCAAACTCCAGACTGTGAATATGAGGGAATTTCAGAAATGGGTCACTGGACAGGTCAACTTTACAACTTGCTTCACACATTCACCACCTCAGATGGCTTTAAGTTGTTTTTCAGCTGCTTTTCTCCACCACAAGCGCAGACTGTTCAGCCCTTAGGAAAAACAACACACACAAAGCTGGATTAATAAAACTTCGGGGTCACCGAGGTGCTCCAACTTAGTTATGGAAAATTATAAAACATTATCTAAAGATAGTTGATGGTTGATGGATACCTAGATGCCTGCAGCCGCCTCTGGCTCTCTTGAGTGAACTTTGTTCCCTCTGCTCTGCTAGGTGCTCCCATTGAAGTTGGAAAAATGTATCAACGAATGAATCAATCAACCAACCAAACTCGTGTGTCTGTCTATCTATCCATCTATCCATCTATCCATTCCTCAGGCACTATGTCTGACTCTTCATCAGGGTGGGTTATTCCCACAGAAAAAGGTCTACTCTAGCAGCTACTCTAAAGAATTTATTTGTGAGGATGACTGGTGAATTTGAGTTTTCTAGCCACTGGCCAGGGGCTGGAATGTGGGCCAGAGCTTTGTAAACATATACATGATGGCTGATGATAAAACCTCTTTGTATTACACAGAGGAAGGTGGTTCATATGTAAATGCTTATGACCTTATATAATTTGGTACTTCAGCTTTTTTTCTGATCACCTCAACAGTGGTGGTAGTACCTGAATCATAGTAGCAGTCACACGAGTGATAGCAGAAATAACAGGAAGTAGGAGTAGCAGTAGTAGTAGAGGGCAAATTTAATTTCACCCACAAAGGTGACACTATTTTGGAGAATAACATTTTAGAATGACTCAGAATCTTCTCTTAGAATAAAACTCTTCCAACGTCACCATCAGGCGTGCAATTTAAAACTGTGCGGCCCACTCAAATGTAGTGGATGACCTCTGCTCTATATTTACACCTCACTGGAAGATTCGGTCAGAGAGGAGTAACCCGATAGGTTGGTCTCATAGTCAGCCAACTCTGATCTTTGAAGAAATGTCAAGAATGTATTTGTCACAGCAACATGACAATAGTATGCTGTACACAGAAAAAGGGAGGGGCTTTGGCATCAACAGTAGATTCCTGTGATTAAGCTGCAGAGGTTAGGCTTAACCTTTCCCACTGTAGCACGGGGCTCGGGTGATTGAAGAGGGGGCAGGTGTCGTAATACATGACTCAGGTGAACCAAACCCGAAAGACAGAGGCAGTTCAAACACCGAAGCAGGTTTACTGCCACGCTAACACAATAAGATAATCAATATCTTGTTCGCCTGGTCCTAATTATGGAAAATAAACATATGAACTGAAGTGCGAAAAAGAGACAGAGAGAGTGATACAGTAGGCATAGAGAAAAGGGGAAAGACAGAAAGACAAGAGAAGTAATACATGAATAGA
>OMLB01045053.1:0-12377 GCA_900302555.1 Myripristis jacobus | reverse complement strand
GTCGGCCTTTTTAGCCAGTCATTCAGTCAGTCAGTAAAGCAGACAGACAGCCGGTTAAGCTGCCAGCCAATCAAAGGAGCCTCATTAGAGACCCAGACAGACTCCCAGATCACCATCAAGTTCCAGCTTTAAAATGATCAAAGAAAGCCTCAAGCTAGGCTATCACACACACACACACACACACACACACGCACTTACAAACACTCTCTCACACACACACACACACACACAAGCATCTCTCCCACCTGTTTATCAAGGTGACTTCCACAGATGTTGGTGTGTCAGTATAAATCACATTGTGCTTTGATTGGGCGGTCAGGACTCGGCCCTCCACCCAGCCTTCAACCTTCAGCTCATTAGCTGGATGGCTTCGCTGGCAGCCGATCTGTCATTGGGCTAATTACCTTCCTTATTTGTTTATTAGGTTTTGTTCTTGCTTTAAAAAGGTTGTCCTAATTAAAAGTTTTGAATCCGCCGGGAGTTAATACATGTTATGTTTCCTCTCTCTGCCTCTGCCCTTGTAATCCTCCGCATCTTGTTAAAGATAGACCAAAGTCGGCCGTGAACAGGACACCCTTTGCCAGATAAACGCCCATCAGCAGCTCCAGGGCCGTTTAGCACAGTTTCCCGTCTCAGAGCACACACACACACACACACACACACACACACCCACCGCAGACCACGGACTACCATTTCATTAGAATTCGTCCCAGAAATCAATACGAGGGGAATTTAGTTGTTGATTTTTAGGTCATAATTAGCACCTTCGTTCAACCGGCGGGCCAGCTCGGAGGAAAAGTGCGCACGCAAATTTATTTGGCCAAAGGCAAAATGCTGTTCCCCGTACAACCACGTAACAAATCAATCCCCATCTCGCCGACACATGGAGCCTCATATTCAGTCTTACAGTTTTGTTTTTCTTTTAAAAAGGTAGGAGATCTGCCAGTGGGAGGAGATAATCCCGCTTGTTTCCCATGCAGCTTCACTACGAGTGTAAACACGCCAGAACGAGGCTCTGTGACTGAGAAAGTGACACTTGATTCAAGAAAATTCTGCATTTTTTAAAAATTTTTTTTTATCTCACTTCACTTCATCTCACTTTGGGTTTCAACTCTGAACATGAGACTAAATGACTTGATGAGCTGTAGATTTCTTTTTTTTTTTTGCAGTGTAAACCCTATATGAGTGTGTGTGCTGTGTGTTTCCTCTGCACAGGACACATATGTGTCTCCCAGGCAGATGGTGACTGCATCAGCGAGCTGTGTCCGTGTAAACGCAGGTTCACTGCACACGGCCGCCGTCCGACTGGCTTTGTTCTGCCTCTGTCATCATGAGGCTCGGCAGGTACGGCGTTTTCAGCAGCACATTTCACACCTGCTCCCTCACACTGCTGCACCTAAACCACAGCCACGTTAGCTGGCGTGTTTCCCCTTCAGATTTGTATTTTTAACTGTTTACCACAGGTGCTCGGATGGATTTGAGGTCACACGATGCCTTTAAGTATCCCCAGAAGCCGTGTTGAACAGTGCGTGCACGGCCGTATCGACGAGACACCGGACTGAACCGCGGCTCTGAAACCTCAAGGTTGCAAAAATCCGGCGTTTCTCACTAGGAATTCTGACTTGATTGAGGGATCAATGCATATTTCCTAATGAGAACTCATAATTTTCAGCTTTCTGACATTTCTGGAGCACAGCAAACGGGCAGGATGCATAATGTTAGTATATTATCACTAATAAATGTGAACCGGCCTTAGACCAAACACTCTGATAGGCTTGTCATGAATTTTGAGATTACCACCGCATATGCAGCATAAATCAAATGTGGCTGCCATACGAAAAGAGAAAATCATTAGAGCAGCCATTCTTATTCATCTTATAGCTGGGATAATTATGTGCAATGAGCTGTTCCTCATATTCCTTAAACTCTTCCACTTTGAGAAGTAAATCTGCTCTTGCACCTCAGGATCTTTAGTAATAAAAGCCTATCCTTCATGCTAATAGACAAATGGCGTGGTGACGGAGACGCACATCGCTGTGTTTGTGATGTTTCAGGAAGCCGGGCAAACACACCACGCCGCCTCTGACTCACGTCTATTATGAGACACGGCCACCATGCTGAGATCTGCTTCTAAAAACAACACAAAATGAAATTGTTTTCCCCGCTGAAGTGATTTGTTTGGTTCCCGTTCGACATCTCATTCCCAGTCCGGCGAGGAAACACTGAATGTTTTACTTGATGACGAATAACGAGACGATGATGATGATGATGATGATGAGGTTTTAAGGAGAGGCAGACAAGGAAGAAGCGAAGAGCGATGAAGACTGACAGACAGGGCGCGTTTGGATCATCTTTCTCCTTGATGGAAATGCATTAACCTCAAGTGTGCAGGAGTGAGTGTGGAGGAGCCGGGCAGGATAAGGTGGGAGACGGTAATGAAACACATTCAGAGTATTTTCCATTTTCTGTGGCGATGATCCCTGTACGATGCCTCTCCCCCCCCCAACAGGGAGCCCGGTGTCCATCCAGCAGCCGAGGCGAGGCTTTTATTACAGTCCTCAGCCTTTTTCCCCATCTGATAATTTCAACAGTCTCTAAGCTGCATCTCATATGTGAAGATGTCAGAGCATTTTTTCCTGATGTAATCATCGCTTATTCAAAAAAAAAGAAGAAGAAGACACAATTACTGTTTTCTCTTCTTTCTTTCTTTCTTTTTTCCTTTTTTTTGTTGAGAGGGATTATTCCGTTTTCCATGTGAGTTTCCCACAGATTCTGGCAAATGGAGATTAGTACTTGCTGTGGTTGTTGCTTAATAATAGAGCGATGCTATCAGCTGACAGAGACAGATAGCAGAACTGGGCTTTATTCTCCTCAAATAGCATTTGCGAGAAGATAACAGAATCATATGTAGACAATGCATTAGGTTTGAATAAGATGCCATGTGCCACGATGTGACTGTTGGGTAATTCTTTATAGCACAGTTCACACAGTTCCAGTGTAATTACACAGGTAGAGAAATGCAATGCACCTGTAGCTGCCCTGCTGGCTCGCTGCATGTTGGGGAAATGACAGTGGTGGGAAAATGGGCTTTGCGCCTTTTGGCTTGAGGCATGAGGTCGCCGGAGCTGACAGGGTTCATCCTCTGGGGAGCATGAATGCGCTTTCTAAATTTCAGTGGCAAGCTGCCCAAAAGATGTTGAGATGCTGAGTCCAAGCCCAAACTCTGCCTGACGGTGGCACCAGATGGAAGGTCACTAGTTCACCAGAGCTGACAGGGTTCATCCTCCGGGGAGCATGGAGCTGACACTAAGTTTCACGGCGATCCTCAGAGGTTCGTTGCCTTGGAGTAAAGAGTTGAACAGACAGACGGACAAATGGACGTGGGGCGAAAAGGAAACCGAGGCTGCAAAGAAGTGAGGAAGCTCCAGGTGTTATGTGAATCATTTTTCAACATCAATACAATATTGCCGGATATATTACAACACTTTGGTATACCCTTTTTAAAGATAATACAATATTCTGAATGTAGCATACACTGAAACTGATATTGAGATTTCAGGTGTGTCTTTTTTAGTTTTGTTTTTCCGGTCCTGGTTGTCCTTCTCCAAACAGAAGGCCAACCGCCATCTGTGCTTCAAAAAATCCAAAATAACACTTTAATCTGACTCTGCGTTTTCTAACTTTGGAGATTTGACTTGAATTTCTTCCCCTTTCCCCCTTTTTCTGTTTTTTTCCCTGCCTGCTATGAGGCTTCAAGTCAGGGGGTGTCATCCTGTTTGTTCTTTAACACCCTTTTCAGACAGGAAACAATGATTTAGGTCTTCAATAAACTCCAACTTGAACTTGCTATAATCAAACCAAGCCTTCCCCCTCCATGAACAGGATCAACATGTCAAAAGTGATTTTTTGATTTTTGATTTATTGATAGTAAAAATTCCACTTGTAGCACCTCCAATAAGGTTTTCATGCATTTATATTTCCAAGCTGTTCCTAAAACCAACAGTCATACCGCTGTGTATCAAGCCAAGGTCACAATAACCTCTGGCGGGTGAATAAATTATAGCAGATTTTTACTCTCAAACTGTATTTAAGGGGAAGTGATGTTTAATCTAAAAGACTCGCATCTCCTCCTGTGGTTTTGGGTCAGGTTTTTGGGTCAGATTGATTGATAACGTCTGTCTATACTGTAAGAGCCCACCCAGCAGCAGCGACACGGCTTTATATTTAGCACTTAAATCACACACTTGCTGTGCTGCCCCCCATATGCATCTATACAAACCACACACACACACACACCCAGGCAAGCACGCATCAACAGCACACACATAAAAAACACGATATTAAAAACCCCAGCTCCCCCTTCCTTCCCCTCTCTCTAAATAACCTCGTCCTCCTCTTCCTCCCTTCTCCTCTTCCATGTAAATAACCAACACCTCCTGCATGCTCTTCCTCCTCTTACATATAAATAACTCCTCCATTAAAAGGCTCACACAATCCCTCCTTCCCTGTACTTCCTCCCTGCGGCTGCTAATAAAGAAATGACTGGCGCCGGTTATTTATCCACACTCTAATACAATATTTATGGGCGGAAGAAGGCTGTTGTATATGACTTCATGATAAACAGAGGTGTTTTATATGTACGGAGTGTACATCTCTACATATATATCAACTACACCACATCACTGTGTATATACAGTGCATGTATATGTAGTGATATAGCGATAAATAAAGAGATGGGACCAGCAGCACCAGTAGCTTTATGCCTGTGTGCAATATGCGCAGTCATATGGTCATATTTCTGTTGTAGTATTTAGCTGGTTGGTTTCCTGTTGGCTGATCTCTGGGATGCATGTTGATGCGTACAGGTGGTATTGTATTGCTATTGTTTTCAAATGGTAATAGCTGGTGTGTGTGCTGTAACAGCTTTGCCCCGCGCGAACCCTAACGGTGAGCTAATTTGAGGCCGTTCATAAAGTTTGACATTAGAGTCACATTACCGGGGTGTGTGTGTGTGTGTGTGTGTGTGTGTGTGTCCTGCGTCCCAGGTGAAAGCCAATGAGAATCAACATGTTAATGGGCTTATACATATTTAACACGCCATTATAAGCTGTGCATGGAAGCACGAGGGGAAGAAAACCATCAGATTTTTACTAATAGAAATTTGTTCACCAACAGAAGAGGTTCTGTTGCACAGTCTGGGGTTTTTCCTCCCCAGCAGATCACAGCTTTCCTCATGCAGTCCTGCTGCTGCAACTGCAGTGTTCGTCATGGCCAAGTCAGCTCAATTCAGCTCAGTAAACTTTAGGGGCAATTGAAATGGCAGGCATATGAGCAATCAGATAAACATAAAGAAATACTTACGATAAGGAAGATACATTCCTGGTAATGTGCAGTTGAAGTGCATCAGAGAGATTTGGGGAGTTGCATTTAATAAAGCCATTGCATAAGGCCATCTAAAGGAACATTATTAATATCAATTAATTATCATTAATTATTATCAATTAATGATATCAATTAGTGTCTTGCCATTTAAGTATTGTCATTATCATTGTTGTTGTTATTATAAAAATCCATGTTTCCAAAACAGAGGAAGTGGTTAAGCTCCCTGCGAGGAGAGCAGTTGTTGTTTTCATGGATGCAGTTTGTTGAAAGACAAACTGTCAGCCTTTCCACTCGTCCTCAACATGAACCAGCTGCAGAGCGAGCAGCTAAAACATTTCACAGGCTGAGCGACAGCGGTGAGGAACACTGACAAACCATGCAATGAAGAACAAGGTTTGCTGTGATTGGCTGAAAATGGTTCATGTCGTCTTAGTCCGTCGTTACTGGCTGTTACGTCGCCCTGACGCTTAAAGACAAGAGCAAACAGTTTCCTTATGGGGTCGTCCATGACATCACTCTCTGCACAAAGTCCAGTTCATTTACCGCTGACAATCAAGCTAACTAACAACATCGTCTGCAAAAAATACAAAACACATATCAAATCAAATCACAAGGTAAGATATGAGCAGCTCAAAACAAAACAAAACAAACAAACAAAAAACATTATAATAAGGTAGGAAAGATGATAATGAAATTATGAAATGTATTCTATGGAAGAAAATACTATCTATGTACTATTCCCCTTTGCAGTGTCTTGAAGGCTGATAAAATAATTTCAAAATTCTATTTTATTCTATTTTTTGACTGTGTTTGTGTTGTATGTTTCTGTTTTATGATGTTCTAAAAATACATGCACAATTAGATATAAGTGTACAGTTGTATTTGCGAATGTGTACGTATGAGCATGAATGTATGGGTGTATGTACATATACTGTATGCATAGTGATATATTTTTATGATGTGCAAAATAAACATTACTTACTGTGAATGTTACAGTAAATTATCACAGCCTGCAAAGACTTGCTGGTTGACCAGGTTGGCATAAACTGCACATCAGTGACAGAAATCCATGTAAACTAATAAATGAAGAACCCAGAAGTAAGCTCTCCAGTTGTGTGATGTCATTAAAACTCAATTTGCATACGAAGAGGATTATGGGAGATTAAAGATGCTCAGCTGCAGTGTGAAGAATTATAATTAAAGTTTGACAATAACACAATATTAACTTTGTTTTAGTAGTGGTAGTGTTGTACAAACGAGTTGATTTGTAGAGTTTTGTGGGTGAATCCAAAGCAGAAGCTGGAGACGCTGTGTTTGACGCCTCGCTCAACTCCAGACTGATCCAGTTCACCTCAAACTCCCGGCTTTGCGTCAGAGGGTTAGGAGTTGAGGACGATGAGCGATGAGGAGCTGAGTCAGTGCCAGGTGTAGATCCATCAGCGACAGCCAAATTAGACACCAGATATAACAACACACTCGAGCTGCAAAATGGCATCCAAAGCAGCACACAGGATGATCATCGCCCCTCAATTACAGCTGCACTCTCAGCCTGAAACATTAAGTGGGGCTCAAACAAAGACCAGCGTCCTCCATAATGCAGATGCCGCTGATTCATCCTAATTAAACTATGCCGGTGGTTTGGACAGGCACAAATTTTCTCAACACAGTGAAGTGAATGAATCCAAACTTGTATGTGGTTCCACCTTTATGGAAACTAAAATACAGTGTTTGGACTGGACTTTTTGAACTTTTTGTTCCCTGACTGAAGATCAGTGAAATGTCTGGGTTCTGGGTCTGAGTTCTCAGTCATCCAGGTCATGTTTATCCATGTTTATCCCCAGTTCTAATGAGAACTGAAGAAGCTTCTTGGATGAGAAGTGAAACGTCTTCAAGACTCTACAAATAGTCCAGTTCATCTCCACTCAAGGTCAGTGAAAGGACCATGGGGGTTGGGTTTGTTTACACTGGGTCTGTTTGTCCATCACATGTGATTTCTGAACCACTACTGGATTAAAATTGGGGGCTTGATTTATTAAACCTGATTCGACTGTTATCACACCACTGAATAGACATTATCAGTCATAATCCCCCCCTCCCAGACACACACACACAGCTAGGAAAAGGCTTTTGTTAAGGTTAGGAAAGGCTTTGTCATGATGGTTAAGGTTAGGAAACTTAACTGCATATTCTCTAACGTTAGCTAGGTAATGTTAGCCAGCTAAAAACAAACATGGATCTTTCAAGTTGGGACTCGATCCTGGGTCTTGAGAGTGAAGGTCTGTGTTATTGACCCAACCAGGACCCCAACCACTCCCTTCAGTGACCGACTTCACTGGTCTTTATTCTACGTGACGGTGCGTCTGGCTTCAGGGTCCCATCTGATTGGTTAAGACAGAATGACGATAGGAATACATTTTAGCTTCTGAGGCACTTGAACGTGCAGCAGAGACCTACTAACCCAAACCTGTGGGGGGATCGCGACTGAGAACGTCCATTCAGTTCAGATAACAGGTGAATCAGGTGTGGATTTTGACACTGGGGTCCACGCAGTTTGAATATAAACATGAGAGATCCACCATCAGGCCAAAAAGCCCCCAAGCTTTGAGTAGCAATGTCTGAGACAGCACAAATCACACATACAAAAACAAAACAAAACAAAAAATGACACCCAAGGCATCTTGCATCAATCATGCGTGACATCATGGTCACAAGTTGAGGCAGTTCTGGCAGCTGTGAATACTCCAAGTGGCCTGCTCGAAACTTTTCCAAAAATCTCTCTGTTCTCAAATTGCTCCATTCGCTGCCTGAAGGAAAAGCCTGTGGCTATGACTTAATAGATAATACACTGTTCAAATATTCTGCATCGCAGACTGTCTGTCCCCCCACATGTCTGCATAATTGTTCTTTCAAATTAGGGCAGTTTCCAAAAGTGTGGATCCAAGCAAAATTATTTCCAATGCCTAAAGACAATACAAAGCCATTTAATCTAGAAAATAGTGAGCCGACAACAGAAATGGAAAACAAGGAAAAAGACTCGACAAACAATGGCGTTTAAAGATCAGACAGTTAGACTGACAGATGACCGTGTCAAAGAAAAAATGCATTTGAAATCTTGTTTACCTTGTGTGTTAATGAATATTAACACACATGGCAAACTGAGTGTTACTGTCCCCAGTCATACTGCCATTTACATGTTTTGAAACTCAATTTTAAACTATTTCTCATATTTAAACTATTTTAAACTATGTCCCTAAACGTCTCGTGGTGTCCTGCAGCCTCGGCAGTCTGAGGCAGGATGTTGGTCTCATGTCAGAGTGATCTTTCACCATAGTTTTAAAGCTACATTAAACAATATTACATACATTTTTAACAGTAACATAGCCTCTTGCAGTGTGAGGGTCATCACTGTGGCACTACTTTCCAGTTTACAGCCTGTTGTTATTTCCTGTATCGACATTGAATAAGCTCCTCCTCGTCCTCTCCTCGCCTCTTCAGCTTCACTCATAGCGTGTTTGAAACATCACATTCTGTTGATAAACTGATCCAGATGTCAGATCAGTAGTGTCAGTGCCTCTGTGGCTGCAGTTAGAGAAAATTCATTCAAAGCAGCGCCACCTTGTAGCTGAAAGTCTGCAGCTTCACCAAAAATAATAATAACCCAACCAGGCCCAATGCATCCCTCATTTCCATCTCAAAAACACATTTAATTTCCTTAACTTCTGGTTTTGTAAAAGGAATCTCACATGAACCAGGAAACAGGATGGACTTTTTTGTTTGTTTACAGACAGTTTGTCACCCTCTAGTGGTCAGAAGTTGCTTAGTGCAGCTTTTAGCACTTAATTTTCTTCATTTTATCACAGTGCCTTTACATTCTCTGCATGTGTTTATGAATAAGAGGGTTGACAACTGGAAGGCTGTCTACAGTATTAGGGGTCATTTTCCACACCTTTCCCCTGCCTGTGGTGTGCCTCAAGGACGCTGCCTGGGTCCTCTGCTCTATCTGATCAGATTGATCGATATCTGTGCTTCTTACTGCTCAGATCTCAGGCCTCAGCGTGCGCAGATGATATTACTGTGCACGCTGTGTGATTCTCTGCTGTGCAAACACATTTACAGCTCGACTTAGAGAGCCGGAGAGTGGCTGCATCTTAATATATCGAGTCTTATCAGCAGCAGAGCAGTCCTAACTTCAAAACAATGTTATCCTGAGATTCAAGCAGCAGTGTGGTAAGCGAGCCCTCTTCTATCGATCAGTATCTTTATGGAAGCTACTTGGAGCTCGCCCAAAGGACAGTTTTTAAAAAACAAAAAAACATAAAGAATATCTTCAAAGGCCACTGCATCGAGGTTTTATATTGTAGTTTTTTGTACAATGATGAATCTGTCCATGAAGTATCCCCTGAAACTATATTTCTAGTATACAGTATGTTTGTTTACATATTGTTTATGTTTCCTTTGAGTGGTTTTTATGTTTTATTGATGTGGTTTAGTTTTGTGTGTGTTTTTTCATACGTGCTGAAAAAGACTGCAGATTAAAGTCAAATCAAGTTCATCAATCAATCAGGTTTATTTGTCACATGTGATCATATAAGGAACAATCACAGTGAAATCACCAGTTCCACAAGTTGGATAGTAAATGTACTCAAATGAAGCAATAACTTCCTCACTATGTGCTGAATTGATGGAAGGACAGACGGACGGATGGAGGGACTTTATTGATCCCAAATGGGAAATCCTTGTGATCCAGCAGCAGGTTATCCAGATCATCCTATCATCAATCTCCAAAATTTGTCATGATGGTTACGGTTAAGAGAAGATGATGGTTAAGGTTAGCAAACTTAACATAACACTTGCTAACATTAACTAGTTACAATGAACACGGTTCTTGCTTCAGTCGGGACGGGATCCCGGGTCTCTGGAGTGAAGATCCGTGTGATTTACCCATCCATGACCCCAACCACCTCCTTCAGTGACCGACTTCTTCACTGGTCTTTATGCTACGTCATGGTACATCTGGATCCAGGGTGCCATCTGATTGGTTCAGACAGACTGATGATAGGAATAGATGCTAACAGTTTCTGAGTCCTCCAGTCCATACGAACATGTAGGTCATTTGTTCCAACCCTCTGATACGACCCACAGGACTAGTCTCAGTCTCGGTCTCAGTCTAGTTTAAGAATTATGAAAGGTCTGAGTTCGGCTAAACTTAGGGTCAGATTATGGTTAGAGTCTAAAATTCTACTAAGGTTTGGATCGTGGCTGGTTTTGACCTAGTTTAAGAATAATTTAGGATTGTTTAGGTTAGGTTAAGGTTAGCGCCAGGTTGTGGTTAAGGTCTAATGTATTATATTAATGGAATCTGATTCTGAAATGGTTAAAATCAGGTTTGGGATTGGTTTAGTTTGATCTAGTTTAGAAAGCGTTATTGTTAAGGTTCAGGTTTAGGGTTAGGGTTAAGGAAACAGCAATATTAACAGCTTAATTCAAATAGATGGAGGCAATATTAACTAACAGCAAAGTGAGGTTAAATAGGCTAGGCATGGTGATGGTAATAAATACATGTGCATGAATGGAGAGTCTGGTGTATCCGGTACCTTCTTCCCAACCGCAGCACCAGGTGGTTGTTGTTTAATGATTCTTCTAGCCTTATTCTTGAAGCGCCTGGTGTAAATATCCTTTAGGCAGGGTTGCCAATCAAATGTGTTTGGGTTTCAGGACATGCGTCTGTGTGTGTGTGTGTGTGTGTGTACTCTCAATTTGTTTGTGTGCGCATACAAAAATATACAGATTGTGTGTATGTGTGTTTGTGCAGGAGGGGGGGATTCAGGTGGATACATATGAAAAAAAATGTTGAGGTTTATGTCGGATCGGGAGTCTGTCTCATTGTTTGTGTTCCATGTAAGCTTTTTAAAACACATGAGGAGGATGTATGCCTGCGCTCCCAGTAGAAGGGGAATGAAATTGCAAATTAGAAGAAAAAAGAAACTCAGAATCAGTGAGTAGTGTGGGCTGCGTGCAGTGTTGTCATGTACTGCAGGGGAGACTCTGATTCTCCTTTGATCAGCTCAGGGAGGAGCATGTTTTACTGAGAGAAACACCACGGTGGTCCTCTTCAATATGGCTGATGAGTGTGAGTGTGTGTGTGTGTGTGTGTGTGTGTGTGTGTGTGTGAGAGAGAGAGGGAACGTGCTTGCCTGTAGCTCTGTGTATGTGTGTATGCCTAAACTATATTACAAACAATGTGGAATTCACCCTCCAGCACAAAAACATATTAATCCTCTGGCGCAATGTTTACCTTCGCCCATTTACTCTCCATCTTTCTCACACACACTCACTCACACACACACACACACACACACACACACACACACTTACAGAGTGCACAAAATAAGGGAAATGCAGAGCAATATCAATACATTTGTTTCTAGCCATGCATTGATCGGATGTTCCACGACTGCGGAAAAATGAAAAACACTCTCCTTTGACTTATAATGTCAGTGGGATCACTCCGCCTCATTCAAACAACAGTGAGGTAAACAAGGGTGTTTACTGCTTAGCAACAGGGAAGTGCATTTTCATTTGCAAAATAAGCCCAAAAAACTCCAAATAGCCACATTAAAAAAACAAAGTTTGTACCTTTTAACGTTTGGCAGGACGGTAAAAACACTGCAGATGTTTGGCTGGATGGTAAGAACTGGAATCAAAGTGCTGCTCTGTTTGGTCTGCAGCTTCAATACCAACAGAGATTTATCTACAGAGTCTCTAGTCTGTAGATAATCCACTGAGATACTTCAAGAATACTCCACCTCCAGGGGGCGACACAGAGCACCAAACACAGTCAAATGAACAGTGGTCCAGAAAAACGGCTCGCGAAATGAATGATTTTTTTTTTTAGACATGCATTGGTGAAATGAGCAGACGCTGGTTAAGAAGATTTCTATGAGTTTGACGAATGACATCTGGAACCACATAAGCAAAAAAAAAAAAAAAAAAAA